>JAQQBR010001835.1:3235943-3261056 GCA_030347285.1 Microctonus hyperodae
CAAAGAAGTTCAAAGAAATATAATAACTTCTTATGTGCGTACATAAGTACACACACACACATTTTTTTTTCACTGTTTCTGTTTTAAGATTCAGTTGTCGATAAATGAATCTGTAAATGACATTGTATCTCTTTTCTTATTAGTACAAAAATCAATACTTTGTGCAATCTGTTTCCTGTAATTTGTAAACAAATTCATTAAAAACAATGTGAAGATTAATTCCAATTCTCTTCGGATGTTGAATCCTTTTCCGAATATGAGCACCATGTCTTGTATTTCCGTTTGCAACTTCTGTATATACACTAATACTCTTTTGCTCCCGGTCGCAACTTCCGGGACACTTGTAATTGGTTTCCTGAACAGAGCCCAAGAGTTTTGGCGTCGTCAGTATAGTCAGATACTCAAGGCAACACTGTAACGCCGCGACACCAGTAAATATCCGGTTTGTTAATTAGTCTTGGATGACAAGTTTTGGATATATATAGAACAATTTGACCACGTTATTTTGCTCATCGAGATTTCTCTTTGGCAAATGGGAAATGGTTTAGTCAAGATTTAAATGAGTTGATAGGATAGACTTTATATCTTGTGTAACATTTACAAAGTAGGTACTTCATATAGTTTATCAAAAGCGCATACGAGTATAGTAGAAAATTAAAACCGGATTTCGTAAGGACACTTTAGAAAATAGAGATCTGGAATTTAGAAAAAGCAGTTGCTCAATGTTGAATCTTCACAAACGGCTTTTTTTTTATAAGTAACAATCAAGACTTTTTATAAATCAGTATTAATGACAGTCTCTTTTGTAAAATTTCGCTATTGAATAAATTGAATACTATTATATCAATGATTTTAATTGATCTCTGCATTCGTAGCAGAATCGAATTAAAAAGCTTTCTGCCTTTCAGTAAAGCATTAACAATTGATCGTGACATTTGGTATGAAAACAAGTGTAAATAACGGATTGTTCATAACAAATTTCCAAAATCAGCATCAGATATTTTCGCATTTCTTCAGATCTACTTAAATCTTATCAAAATGGACACTTGAAATGACCTGATATAGATCTTATCAAATCCGATTACTTTTTCTCAAGCATTAAATATTATTGGTTCAATATTAGGTTAGATATATTTTTATTGGATAGTATATTGATTAAAATGTTTTCCACGTTGAATGTTTATCTACTGAAGATAACCGTAGATAATAAACCAAGCACAATTTAATAATGGCTTCCATATTTCTTTTCATTCTCATTAACTTAATATTAATGGCAAATATTTAATGCTTTCACGTACGAATATTTCATTAATGCAAATATGAACATACATGTGCATAGGAATATGCGCGTCACACATACGATTCCGTATCGAGTGCAACTGTAAATAGGTTAATAGACGGGATAGAAACGCTCGAGGGTCGAACCGCCCAACGCGTGTAAATTCCGCTTAGTCGTAACCGTAATTATCTGACAGCAATGACGCCCAGCGCACGTGTTACATTTAACAATCGAACTTCTCATGTTCATTATATTGATGATAGTGATGATGATGCTGATGATGATGATGATGATAATGACCAGGCGTTATTATTATATCTATGCATTACTCCTTTCGATTAGAATTATATCAAGTGTGTTTATCTAATTCAAAGCAAGCGTGAAAATTAATCTTCAATGCTTTTGCGAGTTTGCATTTTCCACGCACTTTAGTCGAATCAACCTACTAAATGGTGCATTAATGCAGAGCTAGGTATTGAGGAAAGATGAAATATTATGAATGTTGTCTTTTGCTTTTTTTCTGCATTGTAGATTCGCGATTGCCGAATTTAGACGAAGAAGTATGTGAAGATATTGACGCAGTTTTAATTGAGAGGATTCCCGAGTCAAGATTTTGATTCCGGACTTGTTTAATGTAGGAATTGGGAGTGTTATTTTCAAATTTAGTCCTTAATACGACCTTAAAAATGGCAGATATTTCCATTTACTGTACTTGAAGGTATAAAAAAGGTATAGCGCATCGAAAACTAAGGAAAACTAAGGAATTACTAACGTTCAAATAGATATGGAAAGTACTGAGAATTCACTATTTAAGACTAATAAGGAACATTTAAGATAAAGTGAGGAGCATAAAGGTCTAATCTAGAAACAAAATTTCGATTTAGGTGAAACAATAAGAAATCAAATTCTTTTATTGTATTTTCTGTCACTACTATATATTTCGAACGAAATCCTGTTTGGCATTATATAGTACGTTATTGATGTGGAAAGTAATGTCGACGATGTGCGAGAATGGTAATCAATCGCTGATATAACGGCGATATGACATGTCTGTTACCTGATGTTACCAAAATCAATTGTTTCCGCGTGGACATAAATTTACTGCATTTGCAATGGGGCGTGGTTGTCACATGGTATCAGCTGCTGAGGATATGTACTCGTATATAATTATATTGTACATCTCTCATAGATAAATTTATATCTACAGTTCGTGAATTGTTTGTGTTAAGCTCCAAATATTAATTCTAATACAATAGTTTGCACTGAACTTGGTATAGTTACTTCGTAGTTATTGTAATTTAGCAGAGAACATTATTCGAATGTCATTTTGTTGGTGCTATGAACAATATTTAAACTCGAAATTGAATGAGTATGTATCATTGAAATACAGACATCATAATATTATTCATTTATAAAACGAACAATTTTCTTAATCAATTCTTTAATAAAGTATCGTGTTCCGCGCGTCGAATTTCGTGCAGTTAATCCTCAATTGAATAGACACGGGAGCAAATGGAGGCGACAAGCGATAGGGCATGAGATTATTTGATAGTGTTTATGAGGTTGAACTTCGATAAGAGGAACTTGTAATGAACGTTATGTCTAGTGAATTAGATACTCTTTGAAGAGAAATATCGTGATATGATAATAAACTTAACAATGAAAGCGTAGGAAAGTTGAGTTGATTTGAGATTTTGTAATAAATATCACCCAAGTAAAAATTTTGTTCCTATTTTGGATCTGCATATAATTTTTTTAACTTAAGAATTGAAGATACTATTTTAAATTTTAGCCCCTTTTAAGACTTTAAAAGTGGCCGATATTTTCATTTCTTCCATTTTAAGGTATAAAAAAGGTATAACGAATTAAAAACTGACGAAAACTAAGGAATTTTTAAGGTACAAGTAAGTATCGAAAAGTACTAAAAAGGGACTAATCAGGACGAACGAGGTACATTTAAGGTATAGTAAGGTATAATAAGGTACAGTAAGGTATAGTAAGGTACAGTAAGGAGCACAAAGGTCTCATGTAGGAATAAAATTTCGACTCGGGCAAGCACATTTGATTGAGCTTTTGGATAAATAGAAAACAGAAAATTGGAATACGATCTTAATTGTGAGAATTAGTAGGAGACAAGCACAAGTATAGTCGTGAAAATTAATTACGAAATAGGGAAATACGATAATGAAATTTCTCGAATCAATGTGAGGATTATCGTGTTTTAGAAAAGCAGGTTCATTAATGCGATTCAGTAGGACAATGAGAAATCGGTAATAGGAAACAAATTCAATAAACTTTTACACAGAATTTCTAAATTATAAAACTATCTAGTGGAAGAAAATCCCAATGTTCATTTTACGATTTTTACAAATAAAGATAAAACATTTCAAAATATTATCTCAACATATTCAAACTTAAAATATACCAATTCATATAAAAATAGACAAATTGAGACGTTATATTTTTCTTCATATCGATCATTCTCATCGAATAACGATTTTAGATACACAGCCCGATCTCATTCAATTTTCTTTATATTATATCAAACATCCGTTTTAAACAACAAAGAATGGAAAATACAAAGTGCAGGGATAAAGAAGTACCAAAGTGCCTTTCAAAGAGCACAAAAATATAAATATAAAATCTTGAATGCATACCTACCTGATCTATCAGCAATGAACACGATATGAGAAACAAAGTAGAAAGTCGAAGTGTACAAAATCACAAAGATCAATTTCAAAAAAACATATTCCCACATGAAAACAAAATGTATCCAACATCAATTTTTGTATATTCTTCACTATCAGTTCTTCGCAAAGGAATATGTCCCTCACGAATTTTGTTTTCGTCACACTGTGCTGAAAGATCAATATATTTACCCGATGGAATAAATAAAAAAAAAAAATTCATAAAATGAAATGTGACTGAAAGTATTTTTGACATTTTTTGTTCGCACGGAGAAATGATATTTACATATGTTATATGATATATCCAATACATATAAATACGCAGTTTTGCCTGTAGCATAATGCGCGTAATATATTTTTTTTATTGAGGTTGTTTTGCTGCAGATGAAAAATTTCAAAAAAAAAAAAAATAAATAACAAAAAAAATTCTCATGTATTACTAAACCAACCTTCGCTTCAGTACTATACAACATGTACATCAACGTATGTATATAAATTATACCATGTGTAAATTTATACATTTTGAATTTGCATTCATTTACATTCATTTGGTCCGATGCATCTACTCTCATCAAGCCTATATTAGTATTAGTATGTGGCATACTGGTGATCTAACACATGTATTTCTATCTCGTGATGCATAATTAATGATGAATGAATTACTTTCAATATATAAATACAATAAAAGTCAATTATTAATTAAGTGTTCAACATTTTATAAACAAAATTGTTACACTAAAATACATACAGGATGATGAATGGGAAATTGTTTGGGATAAATATTAATAATTGTGAAATAATAACAGAATTTCGCTAATTGTTTTTAAATATCAACAAGAATCCGTTAGAAATTATCAAATAAACTGGAATTAAATTCACATAAAAATGTCATATCTTTATTAAATTTATATACATTTCAATTTTTTTTTCCTTCCCTCATTTTGAAATTATAAATAATTAGTTTAAGCAACTTCTCATTTGTCACCCTGTACGATATAGAAATATGAAAAATATTGTAGCGTCTGTGCGTAATCGTCATTAGGTTTATGCATGTATATTTAAAGAGCGAGGTAGAAGAAGAGTGAAAGATGCACGAGACTTGGGGAAGTTACTTTATTCGACGAGGGCAATCTTCGGCGTAATTTATGAGTTCAGTGAAAATGAATTTAATATTCTACGGCCCGCAAGAATATACGCCCGAATAAACTTTCAACAGAGCAGTATAAGTATATATATATTATGTATGTATGTATATATGAGCCATAAATATTATATTCAAGACGCCTTGTTACATTATGAACAAGTAGATTTTCAACACTGAAGAACATTAGTACATCTATTAATACCGCATATGCTTTAACGGCGTGGAAAAAGATAAGTACAAATATGGATAGATAAAAAGGTTCATAAAAGTGAATGAAAGTAAATGTAATATGTAGGGGAAAGTGGTTTCAAATTGAATACCATTTTTTTGATAGAGTATTTACTACTTGCAACAATAAATATTTTTTTAAAACTTCAGAAATATTGCTTTCATACTGGAATATTTAGAATAAGGTTTATTTTAATAATTTATTGCATTTTTAAAAAATACTAAAACTGTCATCTATTTTATCCTAGCTGATGTGGGTAAAATGGTACACTTGAAAGAAAACATATTAAAATTTATTGAATGCAAGTAGCGATTCTTAATTTTGAAACTAAATATAAAAAACAGATAGTAAGTATATAGAAACTTGAATAAAAATATTTTTTTTTCAACATAAAGTACAATATGTTTTTTTATTCGGTTTCAGCATAAATATCGTGTATATTGTGTCGTTATTTTTGGGCAAACATCAGCACAATTCACATGTACCTATTGCTTGTACTGACAGCATCGAATCTACTTATCTTTAGATTTAGATTTTGAAAATGGCATACTATGACAGTCTGAAATGGCGAACATTCTGTTTTAGACCAATGGCACCATTTTACAAAACATAATTAATTTTTGTACTTGAAGACAAAATCACAATTTCCTAAATATTAAAACGTATTAAATATAATTTATTTATAAGTATTCACCTATAGTTTTGTCGGAAATCTCCACTTTTTACGATTATTTTAACTTTAATCATCCACAAGAAAAATACTTGCTAAAGAGTAACTTTAAATATTTATTCTTGCATACAACTGACAGCAAATACGATGTCAAAAATTTACCTTACTATTCCATTTGAAGACACTTTTCCCCATTCTATTGTGTAAGTTCAATTCTAGCCTGAATTAATTATTCCTTAATAAAAAAATCTGAACTTAAATATTCACTTAATTTGTTTATTAAAATTCTCATCAATTCAACTCCAAATATTTCATATCAACACATTTTTCAAATCCTTCCAAGGGTTTAACAAAAAATTACTATCAAATCAAATCACAATCGTGTACTTTTACACAACATTTTTTACCATCTACAACAATCATAATTCCACGAATTTAATACAATAACTATCACAAACTGATACTGATAAATCATTTTGATTGTGTCCAACGAAGAAAAAATAAGATATGATATATAATTCCATGAATAGTGTTTGTAATCTCCCAACAAAGTTGTCGCGATGCACTAGCTTAATCTCCGAACGTGATCAGCGTTTCCAATTGCACGAGCCCATCTCCAATGACAATACGTGATATATCCCTCTTTATCTTTCAGTGTATACACAACGACACAACAAAAGAATCTGTCGCGCGAGATACTAGCAACACTATTTACAATAAAACATGAAACATTTCCTTTCAAGCTGATGCTACTGTGTCTGAGAGAATGTCCGCAACAATTGTCATGCTAAAAGCATTCCGGATAATCGTATTCAAACAGTTTGTTGTTGTCAACAACATTTACTGTAAAATATATCTCAGTCACTCTGGAATATTATCGCAAGCTTTATAGAAGATATAAAATACAAAATTAGTTTTTGAATTCGACACTTATAAATAAATTCAATAACTATCATTCAATTATTTTTTTTTTGTATAAGTAAAATTAAATCTAGCCGGAATATTTATCAAACAAATTATAGAACATGGATTTATATGTATTTCCTGTTGGATATTAGCTATTTTTTTTTTAATATACGTGAGATAAACATTTAATTATATTATATCAAAAACGTTTAGTCTAAGCCATCAATTTACATTCTCAAGTACTTTATATTATCGTCTTTTGTAATACGATCAGAATTCAGGCTTGTTTCGTGGTATTTTACATGATAGAAATTTATCAAAAGCTGTCAAGTGTTGCGGTTATAATTCATTTACAAATGTGATAGACGATACTTGATTTATATAGATTTTGAAATAAATAATTTTTTAATCAGAATTTTGAAAGTGCACAAGTGACCAGAAAATCAAAATCAAAAATGAATAAAATGTGTATTTTACTGTAATTTATACCTATTTACGTGCTTGAAAAAAAACGTAATTTTGATGCTCAAAACTTAAACATCCAATTAATTCATACATACTTTTTCTATTTTTTTCTTCAAAGTACTATTCTTAACCTTCAATTTCCCATTCGGATTTTTGAAATGTATTAATTTTGGTCAAAGTTACGATTTTTTGAAAAAATAAATTTATGTTTTCATTTGTTTATATAAATATATTGTTTGAACAAATGAAAAAATTGGCAATATATCGGTTGATTCTTAAAGCAGGATAGTTGATCAGGTAACATGAATTTTTCCAGATTTTTTAGAACACTTTAATGTGCTTTTTTGGATTTTGATTTATTTGCTTCAATGCGTCGTTGACGTGGAAGTTTTTTGTCTTCAAAAAATTTTATTTGATATATACTGAAGCATATTTTTATTATTAACAAATCTCGTTGACTATATTCAATACCGAAATATATTTGCAAAGTTACGAAATTAAAATTGTGAGAATTTATACATGATTTTCTTCGAAAAAAAAAATTGAATAATAAAAATCAAAGTCATTTTTTAAATCATCCCAAGTATTGAAAATAATATTTATATTAATTCAATAATACTCTCGACTAAAAATTGTATAAAAAATATTTAAAACAAATTTTTCGTAGACTTTTATACAAGATATTTTCCTACGTATTTCGGTTGAATTAATTTATAACTACGAAAGCTTTGAAAGTAAAGTAAATGAAAGTTTTCCACGATATCATAACTGAAACAAGATTAAAAACCAACATTCTAATAGAATTAATTTCCTTGAAAATGAAAAAAAAAAACCAAATATTTACATCACAAATGTGTAACATCCACATTACTTTCCACTTCATTCACAATCATAAAATTATCCGCTTTAAAACATTCACTCTCGTAGTTCTTACCAGCCCTCGAACAAAAGCACTTGAAAGAAAAAAGCGAGAAAAAAAAATCCCATTCAACCAAATATAAAAAATATAATATCAACAATTCCATAAATAACACATTAATACTCCTAAAAAAAAAAGAAAAAATAAATAAAACTGATTCACAAAGAGTAATTTTACATCCAAACCAAACTATCAAATATTTTCCTAACCATGATCATTCAAAAGTATTTTTATTTATTGCACCTATTACAAAATTCAGACAATGTTCTATCACACAAGATCGTGCAGATGGACCTGACTAAAATGAGGGTGGACCACTTTGACCCGTGCGATGACTGTGTAAACAGACGTACGCCCGGGATGCACTTTAAGAGCATCCCAGTGGAGTTACGTTGGTTAGAAGAGTAGGAGGAGTTACACAGCAGAAGTAAAGAGCTTTCTGTACGGATAGACCGCGCGATAGGGTGGAAGCAAAGTAGATTTCATATAGCAAGATCTCGTTGAGCTTTTGGAGAAACGACTGGATAGATATAGGAAGAGAAAAGGAGGGAGATGGAGAAAGTTGGCCAAGGTAATGGATGCCTCATAACTGAGTTACTTTCGAATAGTATATACGGTATGTATGTATGTATAGTATGTATATAATATGTATATGTAGTACATATAATTGTTGATGGTTCTCAGCTTTATGTAGCAGCAGCAGTCATTATTGTTTCTGCATACTGTAGTAATGTATAAGTGTAGAGCTAGGTATATATGAAAGGAAATGGAAGTAGATGTAAAAACAAGATGGTATGTGCGAGTATATTCCGTTGAATTCATTTTGGACATTTGTTTAGGGGTGAGAAATGAAACAAGAACAAAGGAAAGCTAAATTTTTTATGAGTAAGGTGTACGTAAAAGAAGAAGAAAGCTGATTTTATGTACAGGAAAGAGGAATTACTTAATAGTTTAATCAAGATGGAAAATTAATTCAAGAATTGTTAATGCGTATGTGAAATTTTTATGAACTTGGAGTCGTTTTTTTTTTATTATGTAACTGCTCGAGTCGGAATTTTGTTCCTACATTAGACCTGTGTGCTCCTTACTGTACCTTAAATGTAAATTATTAGTCCTGATTAGTGCCTTTTTATACTTATTTGTACCTTAATGATTCCTTCGAGTTCCATAGCATTTTTTTTGTTATACCTTTTTGATGCCTTAAAGTGGAAGAAATGGAAATATCTGCCACTTTTAAGGTCTTAGAAAGGACTAAAATTGGAAATAGTATCTTCAATTATTATGTTAAAAAAATTATATACAGGTCCAAAATGGAAACAAAATTTTTACTCGGGTGGAGAAATTTTATTGCATTGTTTTTGATGAAGGGGAAATGTTGGGATTTGAAATTATTAGAAGAGATCCTGAGTCAAAATTAGTAGAGAAAATTCAAATTTCTTCCACTTCATGATTTTTTTCCGTTGCAAGCTCAAAGAAGGACACTGATTTCGACTCGAGATTCATAGTACATTTTACGAAATTTTTTAGTGAATCACGTCACTGTATGAAGAATACTATTATCTACTTATCCGACTGCTCATCATATTACCAAAGAATATAAACTCTATCATCATCTCAAAATCATTGAGTATTAAAAATATAAAAGCGAATGAAATATATAAAAGTGAAAGCCATCAGAAGTCTTTTGATAGTAGCACAATTAGGAATTTGTCCTGGTGAAAATGATGTTGCTTTGGTATATGTCGAGCTTTTACACGGTCGTCGTTCCATTGAAATATATTTGCTGGATGGCCGGAAAAGCTTTATCGAGAGAGTGAGGCCCAACACAAGTGGCAATTCATCGTCGAACATAAGGGTATGTACAGGCAGCCATTCTTCAAGGGTAGTTACGCCAAATAAATGTAGTACGTTACGGTCGTTTCTATTCCTTCATTGTTTTACAAGAGATATGGCACTGCAGGAAAATACAGGCTTTTAATTATTTATTTTAAATATAACGAATTATATTTAATATTATTATTTTTCTTTGTGAGCGAAATAATATTCAATGACCATTAATACATCGGATTATTTCATTGTTTTCAAACATATTTAATGTGCTTTTGTGCATGCATTTTCATTATACACCATCGATTGATACGTATGTGTATTTATGTACGGCTGCATATAATACAATGTTTGTGTCACAGATAATTTATTGGGTTAAATGGGCAATTGGAACGTGAATTTGGTCGTTAATAAGCGGAGATAGTGCCATTTGGGTATGGTAAATCAGCGTGGGGTATACTTAGAGTCTTTGGGGAATATTGATACAATGTTGGTGAAAACTTGGCATTATCATGAATTTGAAAATTCAAATTTTGTTATATATCTTTTCTTGTTCCCGAGTCGAAATTTTGTTCCTACATTAGACCTTTGTGCTCCTTACTATACCTTAAATGTATCTCATTAGTCCTGATTAGGCCCTTTTTTAGTACCTTTCTATACCTACTTGTCCCTTAATAATTCCTTAGTTTTCCTTAGTTTTTGTTAGTTTTTAATTCGTTATACCTTTTTTATACCTTAAAATGGAAGAAATGGAAATATATGCCACTTTTAAGGTCTTGAAAAGGACCAAAATTAAAATAGTACCTTCGATTCCTATGTTAAAAAAATTATTATGCAGGTCTAAAATAGTAACAAAATTTTTACTCGGAAACTGTTTGGTATATGATATTTTGAAAACGGGCTTGATGAAAGTGCTGTTTGTGTATTGATTACTTGAAACAAACAATGTGTAAACTAGTACAAAGTAGAAAAAGTAAAATGACATACGTTTGTTTGGTGATTTCTAGCAGAACGCAGTGTGTCATATAAGGATGATCAATAGATACATAGTTGAAAATTTTGTAGAGAAGTCCATGTGAAATTTATGTTAAAATTGTTTCAACACAATTTCCATACGAAAGTTAAAACTGAGAAAGAATTTTCCGAATTATTAAATTATCATCTGTACATTACTATTGTCACCTAAAAAAATAGCTGAATGATATAGGAAACGATAACTTTTAATATCGAAAATGGAAAATGCATAAAATGATTGGAAAACATTTGCAGGTGCCAAAGTGGTCATAGGTTATTTTTCGGATTTTATGGAGGATGCAACCTATGAAACACATTGATCGAACCGCAGCTCGATTGCCAAACCACCAGAGCCTGCTGCAATGCAGGATGGCTGTGTTATATTGCTACTACTAGGGAGTGTGATACTCGCGGATATGTTGAGTGTGTGGGATGAATTTTGCGTCGAAGCGTATCTGCTTGGGTCTCGGACGAGGGCGAGTCAGGCGCCATGGGAAATTTAATTTCGATTTTGCTAGAAAATAATGTTTCCTCACCCTTTCTCGCTATAGTGAAACACGAATGCGGCGAACGCGCGCAATCGTTGGTTCGTTGCAATTTGTAGGTGAAAATTCCATGAACATATATGCATACAGTGAAGTGTGAGTAAAAATTCGACAATATATCTCATTCGTTGTATGCATGTATGTATAGATATTAGTGTTGGAACATGACTGTGAATCGGTGTGAATGTCGTGGAAAGTGATGGTATATTTTATTTTATTTTATTTTTTTCATTTCATACCACTCATGTTGAATATTTTCGTTATTTTCTTTTTATATTTTTCAATGCAACACGAACAGGCTCACATATTTTATTACACAATTTTTTTTTCCTTTATCATGTGAATGTGTGTGTGTTAAAGTACCACCAATTTTCTCACTCTCCTCATTATATTTCCACTCTTACGATCTACATCAGGCAATCTACGAAAATTTTTATTCCATTTTGTTGATGGCTCCTATTGACAATAAATGTCGACAGCATATTTGAATTATTGATAGAACAGTCCCGAGTCGAAATTTTGTTCCTACATTAGACCTTTGTGCTCCTTACTGTACCTTAAATGTACCTCATTAGTCCTTATTAGCACCTTTCTATACCTACTAGTACCTTAATAATTCCTTAATTTTCCTTAGTTTTCGTTAGTTTTCAATTCGTTATACCTTTTTTATACCTTAAAATAGAAAAAATGGAAATTACTGCCACTTTTAAGGTCTTAAAAAGGACCAAAATTTAAAATAGTACCTTCAATTCCTATGTTAAAAAAATTATTATGCAGGTCTAAAATAGGAACAAAATTTTTACTTGGGGTGTCATAATGTATTTTAGATACAGTTTCGTCACGATCTCTCAATAATATTAAACGCTTTTTTCATGAGTAAACATTAAAAACTTTAGTCTTTGACATAAAAACAACAAAAAAAAATTTTGCTGAACATGGATTGTTTTTTTTTCTTTAGTTGTTGACGTTTTTTATTACTATTTCTAAGGAGAAAAAAAATCCTATTACCTGTTTAATAGTTTAATATTTTTTTATCAAATCTAAACTATGACAGAAGTACTTTGACATAATATGTAATTTTATTATCATCCGGTTTTAATATCACCATTTCATCAAAAATACGTTACTTCAACTGCACGCGGTGAATTCCATTTATTTCATATTACTGTGGCACATAAATAGCTGTATATGAATGGGTTTGCGTATGAGCTTGTCATATAAAGCCACTGCGAGTGAGTTTTTGGTCTCGCATAAAGCCCACAATTAGGTGTAATGAAATTAGTGGTTTAATATACATATATACATAAATGTACGAACGGATATAGTAAAGCATAGCATAAAGTTGATGATCAAAAAGAATACGGAATTAGTGTGACAACCGCAGTGCTGTAAATTTTTATTCTGTTTTGTCGTTTACTAGACTATCAAGTTGAACTATTGTAAATAAAGTAATCATCAGGAAATTTTAATAAAATATTATCAAGCGAGCTTTTGCTATTGGAGCCCTTTTTCACCAGGGGTTGAAAATGTAGAAAGCTACCCTCAAATACATGACACTAGAAGGTAATTCTAGATTTATCATCACAAGACAAACTAATTCTCTTATTTTTGATAAATATAAATAAACATATTTATTAATATAAATATAAAAAATTATTACGAAATTTTTTCAATCACAAAAATTTTAATAAATTTTCTATTGCTAGATTTATGATAAATTATATGAAATAATTAAATTTATTAATACATTCAATGTTATTTTATTAAATTATCGGAAATTGAGTGCAGTGAGTCTGGCGATAATGGAGAATGGCAATAAAGTAACGATGGAAGAAGCGGTAAATGACCCGGACAAAAATAAATTGCATGGTGATGTTTCAAGGATGAAATTGCGGTAAGTGTTACATGAACGGAAATTATATAGAGAAGACAAAGGTGTGGGGACTTTTTTTTTTGTCAGTGTCTTAATTACATTTTACCTTGGGTATGTTGAAGCACGTGGCATTTATATACAAATTTTGTCTTGTGTGTATGTGTGTGTGTTATATTTGACTACATGGTCTGGAAGACATTAAAATTACTTTCGTAGGTATAAGCTACCACTAATAATTAGATTACAGTGCGTACACTGGCATTGCTGTATGATGCTACACATGTGCTCTCCTTGCTTTATACTGGGAACGTTATTTTATGAATCGATTGATGAAAGTTGATAATTATGTGATGCAGAATTTGAAGCGAGTGGACTTTATCATGCCAATATTTTTTTTTACGTTCATATAATGATATTTTTTCATTTAAAACACTTTTTTTCAATTAGCAAAATTGAATAGGAAGTTGGCATTTTATGTATTGCTAATTATAAAGTTGAAAAATTGATATATTATATTGCGGTTTCGGGAAATAAAATTTATAATTAAAAAGTAGATATTCATTAGTTTGTAACGAGACGAGAATTATTTTTTCATTTCCGATTTATCCAGGCTACTGTTATTACAGTGGACATGATTGGAGAAGGACTAGAAAAAATATAGAAAAAGGATCAAATTAAACGTGGAGATTTTTAACGGTTTGTTAAAACTATTGAGAGTCAGTAGTCAAATGCATCTAGCATTTGAGTTGAGGACGCGGAATGACGTTTATTCGTTACTTTTACGTGTCTCTCTAGCAACGAGGGCTTGGGATGTATATTACTACCAAGTATCTGCTTTTAGAAAATCGTTTAATTTAATAAAGGGAGACTGGAACAAATGTAGATTGGCATTTACTAAAAAAAAAAAAAAGAACTGAAGCGAATGAATAATATAAACATGGAGAGAAATAAGCTAATGCTTCTGTTGAGACTTTTTCCGAGGCGAAATATTGTTCCTGCTTTGAACCTGTATGTAACTCGTTTTGTAGGAATTTCAAGATATTATTAAGGACAAGTTACTTAATTTTAGTCTTTTTCAAGACCTTAAAAATATCAAATGTTTCCATTTTGTCCACTTTAAGGTATGAAAAAGGTATAACGAATTAAAAACTAAGGAAAACTAAGGAATTACTAAGGTTCAAATAGATATGAACGATATGGAAAAAATTTCTAAGAAGTCACTATTCCGGACTAATGAAGTATATTTAAGGTACAGTAAGGAGCATAAAGACCTAATTTAGGAACGAAATTTCGACTCGGGAGGAGCTATTTAATTTTAGTCCTTTGTAAGACTTTAAAAGTGGCAGATATTCCTATTTCGTCCACTTTAAGGAATAAAAAAGGTATAACGAATTAAAAACTAAGGAAAACTAAAGAATCACTAAGTTTTAAATAGATGTGAAGGATATGGAAAGTACTGAAAAGTCACTATTCAGGAGCTGCATTTGAGATACCGTATAAGGAGCATAAAGGTCTAATGTAAAAACAAAATTTCGATTCGTCCTCCCAAATTAAAAATACAAAATTAAAATCTTGCATGTTATACATAAAACAAAATGTCATAATTCTATAAATCTTTGGTTTTCCGATAGTATTACGAAAATTTTTTCTCTTCACAGTACATTTTTTCTCCAGTAAATCTGGATATAATATATAGACATAAATATCGAAGTATATATGAAATTTATTTAGCTTAATACAATTGAAAAGTAGTCACGTATTAAATATATATTTGTTGAGTAAAGTTTTAAGAGCAATGACAATTGCCAACTCGAGTCACGTACGTGTAATAACAGTAAGAGGGAGCATCGAAGTGAGGCTAGAAAATACCTATAATACTGCAAACCAGCCGGTGGCCTATAAATCTTCACGAAATAACCTAATAACAAGATTTGCCGAAAGACTTTTGGACAAGTATAATTTATTTAGCAATTCATTGCTGGTAACGGTAGAGAGATTGGAGGGGAACAAAGACATAGTACAGTAGCAATGACTCGACCAAAGAGTTTCACATTGGCGATTAGCCAAGAAATAGTAGCACTCCATTGTAAAATATAGTAAACGACATTCGAAGCAACTCATACAACCTTTGTTAAGAAAAACAAATGTTAATTTGATCCCTTCTGATTTCACGGACAAAATCAAATGACAGTAATGAGATAAGGGGACACCACTCGAGTCTGAAAGTTTAAATAATACACTGAAGTGGATCCAGCATCAGCTGTACTAAATTGAACTCTGTGGCCAAGTCCCAAAATCCCAAACTATTTGAGAAAACTTTAACATCACAATTTCTTAGGCGCGCAACTAAATTTTTTATTCCATTAACTGAACCAGGAATACCAACTTCAAGGAATCCCTCATTTCCATCTTGAGTAGACAATCTAGGAAGGAACTTGCAAGCACCTTCAAATGTATTATCAACCACCCAATAAACGCATCTACATAACATTTCTCTGAATATTTATTTCGGTCTTGTATTCTTTTACCAATTTCATTGTAGTTATTTATCGTTGTCAAGGGATTGCAACAGAAGAATTTACAATTGATAAGATTAGAAATTTTATTTATACACACTGAAAGAAAAATTTGGTGAATTCAAATATCCATTATTTGGGGGGTACCAAATAGCTTATTTGTTCACTTCAAACAAATTTTTAGGCCCATTTGAAAAGAGTCACAATCAAATTGGCATTAGTAAAAGTATCTTTTTAGGGACTCAATTTCGAATGGGCCTAAAAATTTGTTTGAAGTGAACAAATAAGTTATTTGGTACCGCCCAAATAACGGATTAGTTGAATTCACCAAATTTTTTTTTCGTGTAAACACTTTGGTTATTTATTTAACGCGGAATATTCTAAATAAATACCAGGAATAGTTTAATAAAACCAACAGCAAAATTCAACAGCTGTATATTCGGAAATTACATTCATTAATGCGAACGCAATTTCGCATTGATAAAGATTGACAAGTATGTAAAATGAGATATCTACTCTGCAGACATTCAGATATGAAAGTACGGCCGTGAAAGGAAAAGAGAGAAATTACGAGGGAGAGCAAATGCTGACCGCATGGGTCCGGAAGTACCCTCAAGTTAGTCGGAAGTCCGTGGTTATCTAGACTGCTATTCAAAATGGTTAACCAGTCTACTTAAATCATGAACGAGATTGCCTTCGTCAATGGAATTATACCCAGCTATTTGAATCTTAATTTAATAATATAAATTCCCGAATACATCAATCACATAATTTCGAATAGAAATTAAACTCCAACTTTCATTTTCAAGACTTAACAAAAATTCCTGTTCAAGTTTAAAGTCCACATTTCGCAAGGACTTTTTATTAGATCCATAAAAAAAATGGTATATTTTATAGGATTCTACATCTAAATCCAGTTTAAAGTTTCTTGATATAATGTTCTATGATGGTGATTAACCCAAACATAGTTGTAAAAAAAAGTTTCACTAGACTTGGATCAGATTTTCAAACAATGGCTCTTTTCGATTGTCACTGCTGGTCTGTCCAATTTGATACTCATTTTTTGTTCATTATTCACTCTGGTTTATTATCAGTGCTCCGTCCGAATGTCTCTCATCTCACTTGAACATTGTTGGAAAGTTTCTTATTGAAAAAAATATTTCACGATAACTTTTAATAAAATCAATACAACTGAATCAATATGATGATTGTGTTCTAAAGGCATTTAAGTTACATATTATTAAATAATATTTGTATGTGTTTATAATATTTTTAAATCTAAAATCCCGAGATGTATTTAGTTTTATTCCATGATTACTGTACGCAACTTCAAATAAGTTTTTGAATTAAACCGTCTAGCGTACTGAAAACTTATGGAAGTTTGACGTTACGAAGGTAATATAATATGAAGAGGAGACCTCAAGATGCAGTAGTGATATAATTTTGATGTAGATTTTTAGTAATACACTAATACACTCAGTGATATAAATATACGAAACTTAATTATTATACATTAACGTTTTTTTGTTATTCATTTTAGTAATTGACGTGGAAGATTTACACTTTAAATATCTTTCGATGTGGTCGTGCATCAAAAATAAAAAAAAATATTTGAACCTCCGAATCATGGAACAAAGTGCTTGAAAATTTTCTGTATCGTTTTAAATTAAATCAGTTTTCATTTTTGTGTATCCATTTATTGGTTATTTGTGGACTTTTTTATTATGTGATGTCCTCGTATATTTTTTTTTATATACAAATATTGAATTAGTTTATCATTGTCGTCGAATATAATTCGTTATGATTAAGAACTTCCGCTCTAGATTTCCAATATTATAAAAATGTGAACTGTAGAAATTTATTTTAGCTTGGTCAATATTTATTCTAATTTTAATAATTCTGTTTTGAACATCTGATACGTTTTCTTAAATTACTACAAAAAATAATATGAAATAATTTAAAAATTATTTCGTTTGATGGAAAATTATGAAACTTTTTTTGGCAAATCTACATTGAGGTTAATTGCAATCTTGACCCAATTTTTATTTGTTATTTTTATTACTTCGCTTGACTTGAATTTTTGAATTTAATTCCATAACACATTGAGAAAGAAAAATTTAATCAATAACATAGTAACAAATAAATAAATTATCAACTGCGAAATTAAAAACGATAATTTACTAGCGAAATCTCTACATTTATTTTTATTCGCAAAACAATATAAAATCTCCTGAAACATTATATTAAAATATTATATCGACAAGAACCCTGCATCCATCAACTATAAATAAATCTTCATTAATAATACCTAATAAATAATTTTTCAAACTCATTCAAAAAATACCATTATTAACAGTTAATAAATAGCTCGTTCCCCGTGTAAATTCGATAAACAAATTAATAAATGCGCGAAAGCTTTGTTTACCTTCTGACTTTCATCGAAAACAAGAAATAGAAATTGAACAATGGCCTCATAGATCAGAATATATATATTGTATTTTTTTTTCTTTCTATTTTTTTGTACACATATATGGAACGTCGGCTTTTATCTCCAATGTCTATCGGTCGAATAAACTTCTTCCAAGTATACCGCTATGCTAGTAGAGAACAAAAGGGTCGAACTCGAAGCGATAGAGGTAACATTTCCACGCGAAAGATTCTTCAAAGATTTATTTCTCTTGTGGTTCAACTGAAAAAAAAGTTCAATGTGAACGCGCGTACGCATTTATCCGTTGAGAGTTTTAAGCCAAAGCCGCGATATATTGCTTTAAAAAATGTGATCATTGTTGAATGTCACTCACAAAAAAAAAAACAAAAAAACTAAAGTGTCTAATTTAATTCACTACTAATTTTCTTTTAAAAAATTCAAAATGTAACTTTTAACTGTAGTAATAAAATCATCGTTGAACATTCACAATTCCTAAGACAAATAAATAGTAATAATAATAAAAGTAATAATAGTATTAACAATAACAATAACAGTAATAATAGTGGTAATAGTAGTAATATTAATAATAGTAGTTATGATAATAGTATTGGCAATAATAGTGGTAATATTGATAATAGTAGTAATGATAATAGTAATAATAATAGTGATAGTGGTAGTAATATTAATAATAGTGATTACAATCATAATAGATATGATAATAGTAAAAACAAAAATAGTAACAATAATAATAGTAATGATAATAAGAGCAGCGATAATAATAGTGGTAGTAATAGTGATATTAATAATAGTAATTGCAATAATAGTAGTAATATTGATAGACAATATTAGTTGCGGTAATAATAGTGATAATATTAGCGGTAATAGTAGTGATATTAATGATAGTAATTGCAATAATAGTAGCAATAATAATAGCAATGAAAATAGTAATAACAAAAAAAAAATAATAATAATAGCAATGAAAATAGTAATAACAAAAAAAAAATAATAATAGCAATGAAAATAGTAATAATAATAATAGTGATGGAAATAGTAATGACAAAAATAGTAATAACTATAATAGTGATAACAATAGTAATAACAAAAATAGTAATAATAATAGTAGTAATAACAAAAATAGTTATGATAATAATAGTAATAACAAATATAGGCATGATAATGGAAATAAAAATAAATAATTGATGAATGAATATGTAAAATTTCAACAAAGAATTTTTAACTATACAAATGCGTAAATTAAAATTAGTAAATTACATTTAAATTCATAGAATATTTACATAAATTCATCGCAAAATTAATTGATAAAATTTAAATAATAGCTCATCATAATAAACATTAAAACCCTTTAAACTCCAAGCTAAATTTACACCGCGTTTGTATTTAACATAAACCCAACCTTTATATACAACCGCAAACATATTTCTAACTTTAATTCAAAAATATTTCATTCATCGCATTCTATAAATAATTATCCACGAGTCTCTCCATAACGATAAATCCCCAAAAATAAAGATACCGAATGAGAGACAGATAACATTTATATACGTTCATATAACGCATTTATTGTACAATCAACTAGCTCAAATAACTTACGTGCCATGTGCATTCACAAGCTCCAAGTTATGCCAATTACACTCGATTGGCTCACATTCTATGACTACGAGACGCCCGGGTGCTTCAGGCACAAACTCACCCTCTTTCAACTCGGAATTGTATCACGACACGGAAATAACTTTGTGGCAACCAGTAACTAGTTTCGTCACGATGCAATCGCGAGTGATCAGTTGGAATACTCGTATGTAGGTACATAGAAGAGAGTTTATATACATGAATAGACGACGATAGTTCTCCCTTACATTTGCTATGGTCATGATGTGACACAAATGTATACATATATCCTGTATGAATACAAATTAGTATATATTCTACAAGTAATTATAACAATGTAATTAATTTTTATTTATCATCAGACTTTTACACACAATTTTTTATTATAAAATTAAATTCAATTAAATTAATTGTGCTTTAATAACACATAAATCCTTTGTTTATTATTATCAATACAATTTAAATAAAATCGTGTTTATTATTCTTCATAATTCTTTCATAACCAATTTATATTCATTTATATTATTGTATTAAAAATTTCATCACAAAATTTTTTACTTCAGAATAAATTTAATCTATTAATCATTCAATCAATCTATTTAATATAATTATAATCATCATTATTCCATTTAGCTTTTTGCATAATTAAATTTCATAAACTGTCATTATTTATAATTAATTTCAATAGTACTCATACATAAAAAAAATTACTATCATTTTTAAAACATTCAGTGCTCTTTTTATACATCATCTTTTTTTATTATTTTCTTCTTCAACTTTCTCTTTTTCCCTGCATCTCATCTTGAAGATGCGATTTAATATATATGTATGTACATAAGAAATACCAGCTGGGAATCCGCACTGTGCACATTGCACTCTGAAATTATTTCATCTAACCGCGGCCTACAAGCTTTGCACTGATATCTTTCCAAGAAATTATTTCCTAAGCGAATTTGGCTCGAGCACTTTCCAAAGAGTAATTGAAATAAATTTTCATTCGCACATATATACTCTCAAACGCACGCTCCTATATCTACACATTTATATTTATATTATAATATATTGTATCTATAAAAATCGTTGACCCAAATCGATATATTGAAAAAAAAAAAAATTTTTTTTTTTTAAATAATTATTAATAATAATTAATAATGATAAATAATAAATATTAATAATACTTATTTATCAATCAACACTTTAATAATGATATCAATGATTTATTAATAATTATTGACAATGATAAATAATAAATATTAAAATGACAATTAATAAAATATTAAATTAAATTGATGGAGTTTATTATTTATATTTTATATTTATTAACAATTAAGATATAATTTTTCACTGACATTAATAATTCAAATAATGTAAATTGTGAAGAAGAAAAAAAAAAAGAAACGAAATTCAATCAAATATGAATAAATAATAAAATTAAATATAAAATATACGAGTCAACAATTAATTGGCGCAAGCGATTGAGTATTTTCTAGGAAAATGCTTCGACCAGCGATGCGTTCAAATAAAACAATGACAATAAATTAATTTGCACCAGGTCCCCACTCGCATCGACACACAATTTTATCGAATGGACCGCGTAAATAGGTTCGAAAACTGTTTGCGCGCTAATTGTCATTATCAGTGATTCAGTTGGAATTGAATTCTAACGAAGGGTTTCATTAATATACATACCAATCACATATGTATAAATATAAGTATATAAATATAAATCCAATAGTAAAAAGATATTACTCAAATGAAGGTTTGCAAAATTATTATAAATCTAATAAACAGCAAAGAATAAATTGTATTATTTGTTTAGAAAAATTCAATCAGACATTTATACAAAATTCCTTGTGAGAAATATGGCGAATATTAATGAAAAAAAAAATTGGAAACAGACACTTGATAGAATATATGTGGACTAAAAGGAACCACAAAGTAATATTATATTTCCACGGATCGTTGAAGAGTATCTTATACGATCATACGTACTATATTTTTCTGCCGACTCCACGTCGAAGTATTTTAGTTTTTCGTGATAGTTGGAAAGCTTCCAGAGCAGCCTGAAACGACTAAAAAGCCATTGAAGCATACGAGGATATATAAAACGAAGAGACTAGGACTGTAAAAGAAAGGGTTGAAATATACTTGTTCCAATACGTGTGAAAAGGTTTGGGGTAAAAAGTTGTACGTTGAAAGCATGATATACATCTCGAGTCGAAATTTTGTTTCTACATTAGATCTTTCTGCTCCTTACTGTACCTTAAATTTTCATCATTAGTCTTGAATAGTGACTTCTCAGTACTTTCCATATCCATCATATCTATTCAACCTTAATGATTCCTTAGTTTTCCTTAGTTTTTAATTCAGTACACCTTTTTTATACCTTATTTTTTCTTAATTCTTATTTCGTCTATTCAACCTTAATAATTCCATAGTTTTTAATTTGTTATACCTTAGTTTTCCTTTATTTTCCTTAGTTTTTAATTTGTTATGCATTTTTATACCTTAGTTTTCCTTAGTTTTCAATTTATTCCTTAGGTTTCCTTAATTTTCCTTAGCTTTTCATTCGTTATGCCTTAGTTTTCCTTCATTTTCCTTAGTTTCCAATTCGTTATGCCTTAGATTTCCTTTATTTCCCTTAGTTTTTAATTCATTATATCTTTTTTATATCTTAAAGTTGAAGAAATGGAAATATCTGCCTCTTTGAAGGTCTCATTAAGAACTAAATTTAAGTAGCTCGTCTTTAATTAATTAATACCTTCAATTCATACAAAACGAGCTTCATAAATGCAGGTCCACATTAGGAACCAAATTTTAACTCTGACATCTGCACAACAATCATTCATCGTCGTAGATAAAAAAAAAATATCCAACTATGTTTAGATTCTTCAACGTATTGAATTAAAAAACTAACTGTAGAAAATGCGTTGGGGAATGTGAAAGAAAAAAAATTTGGATGAAAGTCTTCATACCAAAACTCATTTCACGCTTTTCTCACAGACGCTTTTTTCTTGCTTTATGTATAAAAAAATTGTTTTGCATTCATTTTTTTTTCTATCTATTGCTTTATTTTCTTTCAGTACTTTCGCATGCATTGTATATCTAGCTTGATTTCTTTCAGAATTTAAAAACAGAAGACAAGACGAAACGTCTGATACATATTTCTTTCATACTAGAATGCAATTAATTAACTTCAGGTATTACATTTTATATAGGACGTTTTAAGAAAGATGGCTTGCACCCAAGGGAGATACCAACGAGAATTCAGGGTGGTTGATGGTAGTTTAATGTGGTCTTCTTGAAGAACGTGAAGAATATTTAAGTGTCATGTATTTATTGCTGTTGTCACATTTCTTATGTGTTTATTTATTTAAAAATTAGATTTGTTTCATTTCGATTTGGTTAACAACATATTTTCATTTATTTTTCCTTCCATGAGGGATTCAAATAAAAATCCAAATTAGAATATTCGATTTCTATCCTATTGTGGATGAATGACCTGAAATTTATTTCATTCTACACTTATAGACATGGTACATGAAGGTATTCCTTTCCAGTTGAGCTACAGCTGCTGGAGATTATCCGCCTCTGGCCATTGATAGGCGCAACATGGACGTTGCATCCATTATCGAGTGGCTTACAGACTCCCACTATTTAATCTCTTTCGTTTTCGCTTTCTCTTCCTCTCGAGTGCACAGTTTTGTATCATCGTCTTTTCATTTCCCCTCGTGTTCTCCATTGCTTTATCGCATTCACTAGATATTTTTTTTATTTATTCCACCATTATTCATATCTATTTGAAACAAATAATCGCGATTATATATCGCTTTGTTATTTCATTTCATTTTCCTGATAAACGAAACTGAACGAATGAGAAAATTCCTTTTCTTATTTCCCTAATTTATAATAAAAAGACAGTAAGAAATCTCGAGCGAAGTTCCTTTTAAAATTAGCGTCAAATTTTGTCACTAAAATTTCAAGCTGAAAAATAATTTTACATCAATCTGTTGTAAAATTTTTTTTTACCAAATTATAAATATTTTTTTGTTAACAAATTTCCTAAATCTTCACCACTGTTTAACACAATATTTATTCTAAATCGAATTACCTAAAAATTGCGTTGATTTAATTTAACTTTAGTGTAAAAATTCTGTAAAAAAAAATTTCAACTGTAATTATTTTATACCACGTACATGTGAATGCGCTTTTATCAGTTAAATCACATGTATCGATTTAATTACAACTGTGTCTATACAATATACACAGAAGCCAAAGCTTTGCAATACGGTATGATAATGTCCTGGAGGCATTGACGGTTCATCGATGAAGGATAGATTGGTCTCATATAATCTAATTAACGCTTCATAAAGGAATCGTAATCCTTCCAATCTATATAACACACCTATGTTGTTTATATACAACCAATAGCCAATATTACATATGTATAATGCAAGTTCATTACTTTAGTTGCGGTAGTGAAGCTTTAGTCATCATTAAACATTTTGAATTAATGATGCATTATTAATATCAATCGGAATTATTTTACTACGATGGAAAATTGTTTTATCAAGTTCATAACAATAATTATGTTACTAGATTTTTATTTAATAATTTATTAATTATTTATTACGTCGATTTACGAGGAATGTGATTTTTTAAATTAGTGAAAAATCGCAATTATTAATTTTTTGAATGTATTAAAAAATAAATCATTGATAATTATACTAACGAAGATGAAGAAGGAGAATTTCTCAGCAAAAGTTTCTTTTAGTTTATAAAAATTGTCAACATTATTATTTTTTTTTTTGTATTGACAATATTAGTGAAAACAAAATAATTTATAAATTTTAATTAATCGAATTGCATGATTGATAAATAAAATATTTCAATCGAATTAAAAAAATTAATTTAATATTAAAAATTTTCCCAACTCAAATTTAATTTTAATCTCATTATCACTTCACTATAAATTTAAATTCATT
>JAQQBR010001835.1:3312678-3326564 GCA_030347285.1 Microctonus hyperodae
TAAAAAATTGAGGTTAGAATATAATCACACCGTACAAACAATTTGTTAAACAAAAAAATTCCTCATTTACCTTAACTACCTCCATCAGTAAATAAGATAACATATATTCTTCATCCACCATATAAAAAAATACATTATTATTCATGAATTTCCCTCAGGAATCGAATTTTCAATCCCAATATTGTTTCTCATTTCGCTTCAACTAAGTATCTTCTTTTTTCTCTTATTATTTACTTATTCCCATCAATCTTCTCTCAACATGTATTAAATTGTTTTGGATTATGTGAATACAAAATGTGTTACGATATTGTCGTGAAAATTTTCCTCAGAGAAAATTCAAACACATATATCTTTATATACACATATACATACCTAGTGGAACATGGAGCAAAGGCAAAATGTTTTTGGTCACGTGCCTTCACCATCACTATTATATACAGCCACACATATCTATCTTTCTTTCTCTTTGCACCGCGAGATATCGCCCGTTGGCTTTTTGTAAAATTTATTGCAGCGATATAGTCCACAAACGCCGTTAACATCGACGAGAATGAGAATTTTCGACCAAAAGACTTTTATATGTATACGTATATCCGTATATGCTAGATGTATACATTGTATAGATGTGTTTGTGTGTATGAAGGGATGAATATATATACTCGTATCGCACACGGAAGGTACTTCCGCTTCCTCGCGCTTCCTGTTCGATTTCTCGAACCGTCGACGTTACTCATTCTGGTTTTCGTTGACGTTCACCTGTAATGAAAAATTTATTGAAATGTATACATATTTTCTAAAAGACAATGTACATATCCAAATGTGTGCATCAGAATATTTTTTAATTTGTAATGTTAAATTATCAATATTCAAAATGGCTGACGTACTAAAATTAATCGATATATATCATAACTAAAAATATCGATATATCAAAATATTATTAATTTTTTATTTTCTATACAAATTTTGTATCGAATTATGTATATCTATTTGATATTTTCAGTTTATTGATATTTTTTTTTACATATATATCGATATCGATTATCGATATTTTTTTAGTCAATCGCCAATCTTCACTCTGATACTTTTTTATATTTTTTCTATTGAAATATACACATACATATTTTCTAAAAAGCAATAACAATATCCAAATGTGCGTAAGAATATTTTTAAATTTGTAATATTAAATTCTCGTCATTCAAAATGGCCGACATGCTAAAATTAATCGATATATCAATACTATTAAAATTAAATATTATTGATTCTTTATTTTCTATACAAATTCTCTCTCAAATGATATCTATATAAATCTATTTGATATTTTCAGTTTATTGACATTTTTTTTTATATATATATATCGATATCGAGTATCGATATTTTTTTAGTCAATCGCCAACTTCACACCATGCTACTTTTTTACATTACTAAAACGAATTGACTTCAAAAACAAATACCTACTAATGTGTGTGTAAATGTAATAAAGAAAAATTCTTATTCTTCATATAATAGAGAAGAATAAAACAGAATATGCGGCAATTTTTCTTAGAATGACGAGCGGGAAAAAAAGAATAAAATTGGAAGTATTTTTTTCTTTCTCTCTCTCGATCTGCATTATATTCGTGTCGTGGCACTACTGTATGTGCTGGTTATGCGGAGATATATAGTTTGCGTGAGAATGACTTCGCGTGCTGATAATAAACGTGTATTTATACATATATATGTATATATACATATATACCTATGTATAAAAACAAGTCGATTCGGAGGAGTTCGAACTTTCTCTACCTCTCTCTCTCTCTCTCAGTGTTAGTAGGTCGTTTCATGTTGAATAAAAAGAAGAAATATTCATTAGATTTATTCACCCGCATTCGGCTGTTACAATTTGAACGAATTACTTCACTGTTGATTATGAAAAAAAATAAATGTAGATTAAATAAAAAAATAATATTGTAATAGTTAATCTCATTAAATCCAACTTACGTACATTTAAATGTGCACATATGTTTAAAATGAATTCTACCATTACAAAAGTACCTAAAAGCTTGATACAGCTTTTGTTCTATTCGCTATGGCACACACAAGACTCAGGACTTGGCGTGCCACCATTTGCATTCTCATTACCATTGTCGACTTTATTCAAATATAGACGATCAAACTAGATATAACCAGGTGGAAGTGCAGGCACTTTCCTAAGTCCAGAAAACGCCATCGTCCAATTTTTCGTGTAATGTACATTTGTGAAATGTTTAATGAAATAAAAAAAAAATTATGTATTCAGTTTGTTTTAAGAAAGGAGCTTTTACGACATTCTTGTAATGCATTTTTCCGTTGGAGGTTTTCTGTGTAGAGAATGGCAACATACTTTGTTATAGTGGTTTGTAGCACATCAAACTCTGGTGGAAAACCACAACTATTCAATCCTTGCGAATGTGTCCCTCATGTGTATAATTGTCGTTCTCTGATGGAAGAAAATTGAATTGTGTTGTGGCCTACCAATGGCGCGATAATAGACTGTGCAATGAGTTGATGACCATGTATCTAAATTGCTAAATGTAGATACAGGTATATGATACAGATAACTGGATCATGATATGCAATTTCAGGATTTGTGAATTGATTACAAATATCTTGTATTTTTATGCTGTGGAATTAATTCTTGGGCGTTTCTGTGGAGAGGAAAAAATATTTTAGAGGTTATGTGTGTGTAGACAAATTATTGTGGATATAATTGTTAATTATCATACTATTTTTTTAGAGGTTATGTGTGGATGATTAAATTATTGTGAATAGCAGTTGAAATTATGATATGATTATTAATTATCATTTTATTTTTTAGAGGTTATGTTTATTTACCTTTTTCGAAGTGTTTTTTGGAGAGCAGATATTTATTCAGGGGCGAAATGAAAAATATTTTCATGGTTAAGAGGTTAGGTTAACCTCTCAAGAATACTTTCTTGAAGTTTTTAATTGAAATTTGAAATTCTTGAAAAGATATACATACATATAGCTCATTTAACATCTGAATGCAACGGAAACTTTGAATATTCAGTTTACAAAATTAATTCATTTGAAATTTTTAAAAACGAAATTATAACTCAAATAATATTTGATTGGTTGAGTTAAAAATGTATTACTTTATATTTCTAGATAAAAATTGTAAAATAATTATTCAAGAATATTTTTCAATTGCAAATGAACATGAATTTTTTATCAAAGTTCAATCGTTGGCATAAAAAGAAATTTAATATTGATTTTAAATCAATACAACAGAATTTTAAATTAACGCCATTTTGAAATATTCATCCCAACTTTTCGGCCATTTTGAAATATTTTAAAAATTATAAAAAAAAATTTTTTATATTTATTTATGATAATAAGTACCTGAACTTTTAGCAATATCAAACAATTATTAAATACCAAAAATAAAATCTTATTAATTTAATTCCGCCATTTTGTTGAGTAAAGATCTTTTATTTTTTGGGATACATGAAAAGTACAAAATACAGTATAATTAGTATTTAATCCCATTCAAGGCACTTAAATTAACGAGTTTCTTCTGTTTCACAGATCTATCGAAAAAAAAGCACTGTAGAGAGCGTTTTGGAGTATGGGGAAAATGCCACAATTGGGTACGGTGCGAGCACGATGATGTGGAGAACGTGGCCACGAACGAGAAGAAAGTGGTGGGATCGCAGCAATCTACATTGGACACTCATCATCAAAATAATCTATTCAGCTGTGTTGGCAGCGTGGATGGCAACCCCAGAGGCCAAGAGCACTCAGTGCCCACAACCTGAGTCGATACCGGGTTGTCCATGTTACAATTTTGAGGATGGACTATTTCTCGAGTGCGCTGGCGCGACCGAGGAATCACTAAAAGTTGCATTGACTGGTGTAATCAATGTCGCTGGTCCAGAAGGTATATAATGAACGACACATCAAACCTTCATATTGAGTTCATATCTAGGAATGAAAGAGAAATAATAAATTTCAAAATCAGTATTGACATTATTTTATACTGTAAATATAATAATACACTTTGACCTGAATGGAAATGGTATCAGAGGCGACAGTGACATATGACCTACATGTTCATAGTGCGATGATTGATGCAATCTCGCTGGCGGACGTAATTCATTTTTAGTTTTGCATTTTCTCATTTATTTTACTCTTATGAGATTATATTTATGTATAATTCGTTGAATTTTTATGAAATTTAACTGATAATAATTTTAAATATTTTTTATAACCTATTTCTCTAGATTAAAAATAATATTTATCTTCATTTGTAATTTCGAAGTACAATGTAGGATTAAAGTTCTTTTTAGTTTACTGGATTATTATTTCAAACGCGTTTAATTATTTTAATTTAGTATATTGTTTGAAATGGAATACTTTATGTAAATTCTGTATTTCATTTTGAACATTGACTTTGTGAATTGCAAAGAGATCAACTTTGGGGTTGGAATAATTCGACATTTTGTTTATAAATAGATCTTTTTGCTATTTTATTTAGCTTAAAGGGTTTTGTGAAAACTCTTCGAGTCTATAAGGTCTTTATTTCACCTGTATTTTATGTCGTTTATTCATTGGCATCTGCATACTTTCTTCACTCCATTTTCCTGTGCACTTTCTTGTGCTTTACTCTCTTGTAAAGTTTCTTTTGTAAGCATATTTCTTTCATGATGTACCAGGTCATTCGCAACTAAATATTTAGCATCTTTCACCTTTTATAATTTACATAACATTATTGTATCACAAATTTTAACGAAATTCTCAGTTACTTAAGAAAATTTGAAGGTTATGTTGTATTTATATTAAATTATACGACGTAAATTTATTAATTTTCTTTTTTATTTTTAATATTTTATCAAAATGAGTCTTTAATTATCTTCAAATAACTTTCATCTCTAAAATTATTATCTAAAAGTATTATTAATTGAAATATAAAAGGTTATAGTTATTGCATTTATCTGGTATCATATCTTTTTTTTTTTCGATTTTTAAATTAATTATTAAATTGATTTTCATCGTAATTTGATGTAGTAGATAATAGTTGAGCTTTATTTTATAGTTATTCGTCTTCATCACACTTTCATTAAGTTGCCAATTTAGTTTTAGCGAACTCATTTTACTCTTCTTCAACTTGTCGTGTGAGGTTATGTACGTTAAATTATCCCGGCTGTTGCGTCTGAGTTATAATTTTATTGTTATTCATTCTAATAACGACTAAACTGTTGCAAAGATTTCCAATCTGATAAATCTTGCATCTCTAATACATAATACTTCCCATAAATAATATTACAAAAGTTCATAATTAATTTTGTTCACTTCATTTTAATATCCCTATCAATTTATCTAAATTTATTTTCATTTTTATATAATAATATAAATTAATTAGAGGGGAAAAAGAATGAAACTCAGCTAAAGACCAAAGTTTACTAACGACAAATTTATTTCTTTCATTATATTTTTATATTGATTGATTTTATTTTTATTTTTGATGAATTTTCAGAAGCTGTGGTGCAGTCGTTGAGTATTTACGAGTTGGATAGAAAAGTAGAGGAATTACGATCAAATGTATTTCCAAGTGGATCGCAAATTCGACATTTACAAATATCACATTCGAGCATACGTGAAATAAATGAAGATGCATTTGGACGACTTAGTGGAAGTCTTGAGTCATTGGGACTTGTTTCAGGACGATTACAACAAGTACCACAAAAAGCATTAGCATCATTGTCGCATCTAGGTGGTCTTGATCTTGAATCAAATCACATTCACGATCTACCAAGTTACAGTTTTTTCGGTTTGTCATTAATTAAATTGAATTTAAAAGGTAATCAAATAAGTAAAATATCAGAATATGCATTCGCTGGACTGGAAACAACATTAACTGATATTGATATGGCAGAAAATAAAATACGATTGTTCCCAATGACTGCATTAAGACGTTTGGAACATTTAACATCGTTACGATTAGCGTGGAATGAAATATCACAATTACCAGAAGACGGTTATTCCCGTTTGGATTCATTAAACTTTTTAGATTTAAGTAGTAACAATTTCGAAAAAATACCATTAAATTGCTTTCGTTGTTGTCCATCACTACGAACACTATCGCTTTATTATAATGCCGTTGAGTCTGTTGATAAAGATGCATTTATATCACTTATTGATCTTGAATCAATTGATTTAAGTCACAATAAAATTGTCTTTTTAGACGTTGCCACATTTCGTGCCAATCAAAAATTAAGATCAATTGATCTAAGTCATAATCATATACACTATATAAGAGGTGTATTTTCACGTTTACCTGAATTAAAAGAATTATTTCTTGGTGAAAATAATATATTAGAAATACCAGCGGAGGCATTTTCAGGTAGTTATAGTTTATCTGTTGTTTATCTTCAACAAAATGCCATTAGACGAATAGACTCACGTGGACTTGCTACACTTGGTCAATTGTCACAACTTCATTTAAGTGAAAATTATATTACCAAGGTGCCACGTAATTTTCTTGAACATTGCGAAAATCTTTCTACACTTTCATTAGACGGTAATAACATTCGTGAATTGGAAGTTGGTACTTTTGCACGAGCAAAACAACTCAGAGAGTTACGATTGCAAGACAATCAAATTGCTGAGGTTAGACGTGGTGTATTTTCACCATTGCCATCATTGCTTGAATTACATTTACAAAATAATGCAATAACAGATATGGAAACAGGTGCGTTGAGATCATTGCACAGTTTACAGCATGTTAATTTACAAGGTAATTTACTGGCTGTGCTTGGTGACGTATTTCAAATATCAAATGAACAATTGGAAAATGGTCTTGGTGGAAGTAGTTCACTTGTATCAATACAACTGGACAACAATGGCCTTGGTGTATTGCACAATGACTCGTTGCGCGGTCAAGCGTCAGTGAGAATAATGTGGTTAGGACACAATAGATTGACGCGATTGCAAGCACCACTATTTCGTGATTTACTTCTCGTTGAACGATTATATCTAACGAACAATTCAATATCACGTATTGAAGATACGGCATTTCAACCGATGCAAGCATTAAAGTTTCTTGAATTAAGTATGAATCGATTGAGTCATGTCACTGTAAAGACATTCTCTGAATTACACGAATTAGAAGAGCTTTATTTACAAGACAATGGTCTTAGACGTTTTGATCCGTATGCTCTTACAGCACTTAAACGACTGCGTATTCTCGATCTTGCAAATAATCACTTGAATATACTTCATAATACTATATTCCAAGAAGGTTTACCAATAAGAACGTTAAACTTAAGAAATTGTACAGTTAGTGTGATTGAACAGGGAGCATTTAGAGGATTGAACAATCTTTATGAGTTAAACTTGGAGTATAATCATTTGACGGCAACTGCATTGGATCGTTTGGATATTCCTGGTTTAAGAGTACTTCGAATTTCAAACAATAATTTGAGCCAAATTAATGGCGAGTCACTTGATGGTTTACCATCGCTTCAACAATTGTCTATGGAATCAGCCGGGATTCATCGAATGCCATCTGATTTATTTCTAAAAAATAAAAATCTTGTTAAATTACTTTTGAGTAATAATTTACTTCATACATTACCTGCTGCATTGTTTATTGGACTTGAATCATTACGTGAAATTAAATTTGATGGTAATCGCTTTCAAGAATTACCTTATGAAGTATTTATCAATGCAACATCAATTGAATTTCTCTCGTTGGCAAATAATGTTATATTGCACGTTGACGCATCAAGACTAACTGGATTAACAAATCTCCGTGAATTAGATTTACGCGGTAACTATATAATGTCCTTATCGGGTTTTGCCGCTGCCAACTTTTCGAGACTACTGTCAGTTGATTTAAGTCACAATCATCTCACTGCCCTGCCAGCAAACTTCTTCGCTCACGCCAATCAATTACGTAAAGTTCAAATTGCAGCAAATAAATTTCGTCAAATATCAGGCGTTGCATTATCGGCACAAAATATACCAAATTTAGAATGGTTAAATATGACTGCAAATCCATTGACAAGAATTCATGAATTTAGCTCAGAAGCTAAGTATCCATCATTACAAGAAATTCATATTTCTTGTACAAATTTAACAATTATTGCAAGTCAAGATTTTGAAGCGTTTCCCGCATTGATGCATTTATTTATGAGCAATAATTTAATATCAAGAATATCGCCAAGTGCATTTCGTAGTTTGCCAAATTTATTAACACTTGATCTCAGTATAAATGAATTAGAATTATTGCCACAAGAAAGATTGAAAGGACTTGATAATTTGAAATTATTAAATATTACCCATAATCGATTGAAAGAACTTGAAGATTTTCCAGTTGATTTAAAATCATTACAAATACTTGATTTATCATATAATCAAATTGGTGCTGTTGGTAAATATACATTTCAACACTTGGGAAATCTTGTTGAATTGCATCTTTATGGCAATTGGATATCTGTTATATCATCTGATGCATTTAAACCATTGAAAAAATTACGTATTCTTGATCTCAGTAGAAATTATCTTGAGAATTTGCCATTGAATGCCTTTCGTCCTCTTGAGACTCAGATACGAAGTCTTCGTACTGAAGGTAAGTTGTGTTTTATATTCCTGGAAAGATAAAGAGATACGTTAAAAACATTTGGTTCATGGTGTGTATGAAGGAGTAACAATGCAAGCATTTGAAATTACGTTGTTAACAGAGAATCCTCTTTACTGCGGTTGCGAGTCTCAGGAGCTGTGGGAGTGGTTGCGTGATCACCAGAAACTCGTCGGTGGCAGTGTTGGACGTAACAGGGGCACAACTGGAATGGGAGTCAATGACATGGAGAGTGGTCTTCTTAGATGTGAACAACCACCAGAGCTTCGCGGTCTCGTATTCCTCGATCTCGATCCTCATGCCTTTTGTTCAGCACCGCTCGTTCTTAAACTTGCCATTCAGGATATACAGCCATTTTCTGTTCTCGTATCTTGGCAAAGTCGTAACCACAGTGGTCTTCATGGTTATCAAGTTGCGTATCATGCTGTGGACCATGTCGATGAGGTATGAAATGTTGAATATTAAGATAAAAAAGAAATGTTTTTATATATATAGTTGGAATTATATTTTATTTTATACCTCAAATGGATTTTTTTTTTTTTTGATAGTGTTTCACAGTTTTATATATTTTGGTGAATTCATCTGAATAATTTAATATTTATATACATATTTATATTTATATAATTAATGGTTGTATTGAGAAAAAGGAATTTATCTATTATTAATAATGTTTATTAATAATTGAAGAGTAATTTATTCATTAATAATTGATGCACCGTAAATTGAGGTTAAGTTATATATTACATGTTAGACGTGTATAACCTCAAATATGAAGTGAAATTGTACTTTATTAATACTATTTCCAGAAATAATTTCTATTAATAAATAAAGAATAATTATAAACGATGAATTATTGAAAAATTAAAGGAGTTTCCATTGTTTATTCAATTTGAAATGTAAAAATTATTTAAACATAATATTTTGAGGTTATGTTGACAACGAGAAATCATTTAACAAAGTTTAATTTTATATTTGTCAACTATTTATAAATAATTATCAATATCTGAATGAATAATTTTACAAATTGATTGATAAATATTATAAATAATATCTAATAAATAATTTTTTCAGTATATATAAGTATAAATATGTATATAAAATTAATTAATGCAACGCGAATTGATTTTTTTGAGGTTAAGTCATATATTACATATTAGACGTGTATAACCTCAAATACGACTAAAGTATCATTGATATAATTATATTTTATTAATACCATTTACAAAAATGATTCTTATTAATGAATAAAAAATAATTATAAACAATGAGTTGTTGAAAAATTAAATGAATTTTATTTATTCAATAAAAAATGTGCAAATTATTAAAACATAATGTTTTAGGTTATGTTGACTACGAAGAATCATTCAACAAAGTTACATTTAAATTTGTCAACTATTTATAAATAATTAACAATAACTAATAAATTATTTTGATTAATAAATATCATAAATAATATCTAATATATACTTTTTTCAGTATATATGAGTATAAATGTGTACATAAAATCAATAAACTTTTATAAACATAAAAATTTATCATTCTCTACTTGAAAATTTATGGATATAATTATATTTTTCATCACGAAATAAAAAACATTCTCTTACAAGCAAATATAAAATTAAATATATAAACAAAACTAATTTGCATTGCTCACAAATAAAACATACATAACTCTATTTCTATGACTATATACTGTTTCAATGGCATCTCTCTAAAATCAGATGTTGAATCACGCGATAAAGGCGTGACATATTTCGTGCCGAGTAAAATTGTGCTAGGCTCGACTGATCGTGAACTCATGTTGATAAAATACATGAATTTTCTATTCAAAACATAAAATAAAACCTCTTTCAATCATAATTTTTACATTCATTCCATATATCAAATTTAACATTACAGATACGAGGAAAAATGCTGGATCCAAATGCACGTTCATTAAGACTTGGCAAGCTCATATCAAATACAAAATACTTAATTTGTGTCCTTGGATTGGGCAATTGGTTGACACGAGTTGATGAAGCTGATGTGATTGGTCAATTTAATTCAACACGAGATGAAATAATTGAATCTACATCATTACCAGAAATGATTGATTCAGCCACAAGTAGATGTACTGAAGTAAAAACATTGGAGGCACCTGATCCTATTGTTATAAGCAGTGATGGTGCACCTATGAGTGATGTTAGCGGTGTTACAAGTATTTTAACTCGGAGATTAGGTTTAATTGTCGGCTGTTGTATGGGATTTATTGTTTTCATACTCCTCGTCTCCGTTCTTGGCTATTTAAAAGTGAAAAAACAGAGAGAGGCGGTGAAACGTGATCAACAGCCGATACCACCTGAATATATATCATATCGACATTTTAGCATTCAAAGTGGTGAAGCTGGTAATGCTGCACGTGCTGTTGCCAATCAAGAAACAGTACAACATTCAGGTTTTATCAATAATATGGGAACTACAACATTGAATGTATAACGTCAAGCTGATGGTCCTGTTTGTGATGGCACAACAAATGCAATTGCAAATGTTTAGTCATTACTTGGGGGCCATTTTAATTAAAGAAAAAAAAACTATTAAATACATAGTTTGGGAGAAAAAAATCACATTGCCCTCCACATTTCTCTCATACTCCTTGAACAATTGAAATTTTAATAATAATTTGAATTAATAAGGAGAATAGTGAATTAAACAAAAGTGCAACCCTTCCTCAATCGATATTTAATTGTGATTCCATATATGGATGCTTGACCAAATGAAAATGAAAATAAATTATATAAAATAAATCAATTAATTAATTATAATAAATAATTCATTTTATTTAAAATAGAATATATATTACATATTTAATTCGAGCATTTTTTTGTTAGTAAAAACATTTTTTACAATGAAATAAAGTGTGGTGATATACGCGGGATAATAATTGTTCATTTTTGTAGGTTATGAAAATGACAATTTGATAAATTATCAAAAACTCTCAACGTCTGTGAATTATATCATAGTAGAATGTTTCGTGGGTGCATAAATAATTATATTTACGTATAATATCATGTGAATTATATTTAATTCCAAAAAAAATCATCCATTTTGTGTCCGCGTTGTTGCAATATTACAGAATTTTATTCTGGCCAATTAGCAAACAATGATTATATATTATACCATTTTTAAATTAAATGTCTCCTGCAGGACTCCTGTAAATCTAAAAATGTATATGTGTGAATGTGGATAAGTAACGTGTTAATAATAAATATACAAGATTATATATAAATAATAAAAATTCAATCAAAGTCATTTGCAATATGGGACAATATATGACGTTGATTTAAAATTTATTTCAAAAACATCGATTAATAAATGAAGAAAAGAAGAAACTAATGAACGAATCTAGCGAAATTAATTGTGAAATAAATTCCCCACCTCGTTGTAACATAAATAATAAGTAATCATTACATCACTGTAATAAAATGCAATTTCTTTTCGTATTATTAATTTTATATATACATTAATATGTTATATATCCTTTATTGTCCAATAGACCCAATGGATTCCTATCATTCAATGCTGCATACCGTATAAAATCAATCATAATTCCATTCATACATTTTAGGTTGAAGGAAATCGATGGCAAATATGATTGACGCTGGAAAGAGGGAGAATATTATTCGACGTGACATGTAATTAAAATATCTATCTGAATATATATCTCTATAATACTACATCTATGGCAGGATAAAAGAGAGAATGAAAGAAAGTGAGGAATGCTGACGATGACAGCTTAGATCATTCCATAAATACTTTTGACGTAGATAAATGCACCATATTCAATTAAATATAAGGAAAAATGGCTGCCATCTTTTATTCTAATTTATTTTATTGAATTCTTTTCTATAATATGTACATCTATTATTGTATTTTATCCTTTAAGATATCATTTTTATTCTTTATTTCAATTAGTACAATGGAATTAAATAAAAGTATGATGATTTTTTATTTTCATTGAGAATGAGAAAAAAAAAGAGAAATTGAGATAATATACATGAATATGCGCTATATAATTAACTCACGCAAGGTACTATATATGTCTGGTTAAATTTGCATAATTGATGGTTAATTACTAACCTTCAACTCATTCATTCAACCTCACATATAGGTTGTCCCAGAATTCACGCACGATTTCAAACATTGGTAACGTGTTAGTTCTTGCGTGAATTTTGGGACAGGTTAGAAAATCACTTGTCGCATTGATATGTCGATAAAACTGATAGTTTTTTTCTATTTTTTCATACACTAAAACTTTTCCGACATGTAAAAGCATCCATTATGATACAATTTCCATAAATAATTGACTTTTTATATAATTATCATATTAATTCACATTTCATAACCTCACTTTTTATCTCATTCTACATCTGCTTGAACATCCATATTTTCTATCATAATAATTAATTTATATGAACTCTCACATAAAATATTTAATTAACGAAATTTAAATTATTCATATTTATCGTGAAAAATTTTATTCAAATTAATATTCATGTATTCATATACATATTTAGCGTCCCAATATTCACGCAAGAAATAACACACACAGACATTTAAAATCTTGCGTGAATTTTGAGACAACCTTCAAATATTTATACATATATATAAACATCAGCTGTGTGCATTGAGAAAGAAAATTATAGAGAATTATGCGCGTGAAGAGGAATGAGGAAAGCTTTAGTTCTCTGACATAGCTATGAAATCTCATGATGGGTGGCTGCAAGAGAGCTGGGCGTTGAAATAGAAACAGAGGAAGGAACAATGGGCATGAAGTTATGAAATATGCATTGTAGTATTGTAGCTATTGCCTCTACTGTCCAAGAGGGAAAAACGTAAGACGAAAGTGAAGGAATAAAAGAGGAAAATGAGATTTAACTGCTGTTACAGTGTTGAGATTAATATTAAAGGAGTAGAAAAAAAAATATAATAATAAGGCAATCATCTTACTTTTCTTCTTCGTCGTTAGACATTCTCTTTCTTCAATATCTTTTACTTGGTTTTCTCAGACTTTTACCAAGCACATAATGTATACATATATACATGTATGATAATTAAATGTACAAAGACAAATCCCAAAACTTATCTCACAAATTTGGTTTTAAATATTATTATATGAATGAAATGACAAAAAAAAGGTATTTATTAACACACTTTTGACATTATTTATCTGATTTTAATGAAGATTTATTTATAGTTAATGAATATAAAAGAATATTTTTAGTGATGGTCG
>JAQQBR010001835.1:3339560-3358032 GCA_030347285.1 Microctonus hyperodae
AATAAGAAATAATTAATAAAATTATTCAAATTTATATTTTAAAAAATCCGTTAAGTCTTGGAAAGAAAATACAAAATTTTGAGGTTAAGTTTGAAATTATAAATCTAACTAAATGTCCAAAGTAGAATATAATAAAATAAAATATATAAATTAAAGTTGTTATTTTTTTTTTTACATGCAATTTGTAAAATGTAACGAGAATGTTGGGTGGTTTGAAACGACTTAACAAATTTACAAGACAGTAACATAAATTGCTTTAGAGGGTGGTCTCTGTGTTTGCTACTAGCATGAACACATACATACTTCTTTTTGTTCACGATGTTTGTGACGTAACAACTCCTGTTGTCGTCTTCTCCATATGGCAATGCCCTCTTCAACCGTCCGACGATCCTGCTCCTTTCGTATATTATCCTCCACTTCTGGATTATATGTTGTTGTTGTTTCTACGTTGTGCAATGCCATTTTGTCACCTTCTCTAGTATCAATAAAATTTCAGAACTATGATAGTTTTATACAGTATAACGCGATAGCAGTTTATAAGTGGATCTGTGATAAAGTCAATAATTTATTAACTCACTTATCTTTGATATAAGTAGATATTATTTTGCACAACGTAAAAACTTTTACAACACTCAGTTATATATTATTTTCTTTGTAAAAAAAATAATACAGACCAAGTTTTTTATTCAGTTTATCAATATATACTTTTTTTTTTAATTTGTTATTCCTTCACTTGTCTTTCAATTTATTTATCCTCTATTTTTCGTTGAGATATAAATTTTGATTTCAATATGATAAAGCCATGAAAAAAGTCTTTGAGAAAAAATAGTTGAATGACCTGAGGATGAAAAAAATCAAATGTGAATTGTTATAAAGAGATAGAATAAAATATATAAATTTCAATGGATGAATTCCAACGAATAATTTGACTACTGCTCACCTGAGAACAAGAGAACACGCGACTGTCTGATACCAAATTCCCTTGGGTCCTCTCCTTCAAAACTAAAACCAAACGAGGTCTCACACGATCACAACGATCATGTTTTATACATACATATGTATGTAGTTCTATTCTTGTATATACATAGGCTGATATATGTATTATTATAACTTTACCTCTAGCAACCCTTGTTCTTATGTTCTGCATATTGACGGAAAATATTACCTCATATACAGGTGATTTTTATTCATACAACATTCTATATATTCAACTTGTATATTTAACGATATTGTTGTATGTTTATATATTGTCTCGACCTTCATTTCTTCACTCAAACATCACGCCAGCATCATAGATTTAATCAAAATATCGATAACCAGCACATGGATCCGACTTGAACCAAAACCTTCATTTATAACCTCCAAAAATTAGGACAAATAAATATAAATATTCATAAATATACATAAATAACTGAATAATTCAATAGTAAAAATAGAAACATAAGCAAAGTCATTTTATAAAGAAAAATAATTGATAAATTGTTTAATTATTTTAATAATAATTAAATAATTACTATATGTATGGATATATTACTTTGTTGATGTATTTTCATGAATAAATTTGAAATATATGAATATATTCTGTATAATTGTTGACTTCTGATTACTGTGTTGAATAAATTAAAAATATATTGCGAATCAATCCGTAATTGCCAATTATATTTGCTAATTATCATATTGGTATAATTTTATTAATATATATACTGATATACATACATATATGTATGTATGTATGTATGTATAAAAACCGTTGACGTTGAAATACATATATCTGTATAAATTTAATTGATCTGAAAATAAATATTGTTAATAAAAAATAGGAGACGCTTTTGGAGAAGTACAAAATTTATTTTCATTGATACCTTCTTTTGTTTCAATTGATTTTCTTTTTTTTTTTTTCTGTTAACAGCGCGCATGCGCACATCAATTGTGCGCAAATCAAAAGTGTTCTTCGATTTATTGATGAAAATATGTCATAAATAAACTGTATATCAAGATAAGAAAAGCAGATAGACATTCTAAAAGTCTTTTGATGATGTACACGTTTGAGATTGACAAAAAAATACTATAAATATTACATATTAATATACATAACCTATGTCCCAAAATTCACGCAAGAAATAACACGCTGGCAACATAAGAAATCTTGCGTGAATTTTGGGACAGCCTCAATTTTTATTTTTTTTATTTTATTTCATTCGACTGATTTCGTACGAGGATTTGTCAATGCCGAAAGGACCCGAAGATCACGGTGGCTGTTGTGAGAGGTTTTTTTTTCAACAACAGAGTAACATACTTGTAAAAAACACATAATTGGTAAAAAAATGCCACGTTGAAGAATTTTTGAAGAATTTAATTGAAAGTACACACTCGTTAACATTGGCAAAAAAAAAGTTTAAAATTTATATTAATTTAACAAATAACAAAATGAAAAAAATTGTAATTATCCTCGCAGGATTTTTATTATTATTCTGTGGCAGTAATTCTTCCAATGATTCTCTTACACTTGTTAACGATGACGATCTCATGAATTATATTTTAACAGAACAACATGTTGTTGTTTTATTCAGTAAGTACATTATAAATAAATATATATATACATATGTATGTATATATTAATGTTGTGTTTTTAATTTAAAATATAAAACATATCCCATAAATAAAGTGTTCAAGTAATTAAACCAATATTAATTTCCCCCTATGTTCCTGTGTATAACCTCACTTTATTTAATTCATCACTATTTTTTGTTCACAGCCAAAGACAACTGTCCAAAATGTTTGGAATATGAAAAAGAATTAATTAATTTAAGAGACGATTTAGTTGATGCACTTTCAACATGGGTAATTAAAGCATTAAACAGTGATTTACGTAAATTATACAGTCCAAAAGATGAGCCGACATTAGTATTTTTCCGGAATGGAATACCTTTACTTTATGACGGTAATAATAAAGAAAATAAATATATTCATTATTATTTATATGATGATTTTAAAGTTATTTGTATTATTAAACTGTAGGTCCATTGAATGATGAAGAAATTCTTCATACATTTTTAAATAACAAAGAGCCAATTGTTAAAGAATTAACAGATGATAATTTTGAGCATTTAACACAAGCCAGTTCTGGTGCCACAACTGGCGATTGGTTTGTCATGTTGTAAGTGTGAAAATAAATTAATATTCTAATTATATTCAATGATCAAATTGTATTTTGAATTCATTTTCAATTTTTCATGGCAGTTACAGCAACGATTGCATCGAGTGCCAAAGAATGGGGGCACGTTGGGAAGCAGTAGGTGCTAAAATAAAGCAAAGAACCAATGTGGCACGTGTAAATAAATATACAACTGGTGGTTCTACTGCCAGAAGATTTAATGTCTTTGATGTTCCACAATTTATCCTGTAAGATTTATTAATTACAATTTATTTACTTGAATTTTTGTCTTTATAAAATTTTGTAATTTATTAATATTAATTCTTTTGCTATTTATGTTATTGAATAATTCATAATTTCAGATTTCGACAAGGCAAAATGTATAGATATCAAATTCCAAAATACGATATTAATTCGTTGGTGTCATTTGCAAAGGAATGGTACAGAAATGCACAAAGTGAAAAAGTTCCTGTGCCTCAAAGTCCATTGTAAGATTTATTTTTCATTCATAATTTATTCAATTTCAATTTTAATTTTCCTAGGAATTTATTAATTTATTTTTTATTAATTATTTATTATTACTGCTTTCACAGTGACGATCTTGTGCTGATGTGTGCGAATTTTTTGCAAGAAAATCCATGGATAATGAAGCTGGCGCGTATAATTATTTGCGTTATGGTTATTATTACAGTTGTTTCTAAATTCAGACGTAAAACAAAGGCACCAGAGAAAAAAGATAAATAATAATGTTTATAATTTTGTCACGTATTCAACATCAATCTATCATTGTCTATTTTTTTTTATTCGTAATTTAATTTACATGCTGAAAATTGTTTCTATATTTTTATAATAAATTTTTACTGATAATCCTGGGATAAAAACACATTTAAAAATGACAAAATTATTCGAATTTAAATATGAAATAATATAAATAAATATATTATTATTTTACTTTTCATTTTCACCTGATTATTAAATAAATTTTGAATGAAAAATATACAAAAGAGAAAACAAATTTTGTGTATTAAATATTTTTCCCTTTGATATCATTTATTTATTTTCAAATTTACTCAGCAGAATGTATTTATTTATTTTTTAATAATTGTAAAAAAAAAAAAATTTATAAAGCAGAATTATATATAATTATATATTATCTACTGCGACATTTATTTTAAAAATTGTCAATGGATTAGCTAATGATGAACGAATACTATTTTCAAATTTCTCTTGAATCAATGAAAATTCCATCATATTATTGGGCTTTGATTCAATCCAAAATTCGTCAAATTCATAAAATAAATAGCTGTAAAATTGATGAAAGGCACGTATTGATGGTAATGTCTTTGATGAATTATATATTTGTGTTTTAGCTGTACCATCACGTAACAATCTTAATGCCATACTAGTTATATTTATTCCAACAATTGCAAATGCATAACCATAACGTGGATGTGTTGAATGCATTAAAGCATGAGCAGCAGCACGAGGATATTCCTCAGCAAAATAAACCAAATTTTCTAAACCCAATATTCCCATTCCACGAAAATCTGTTTTTGGATCATCACCTTGAAATCCAATATCTTGCCATTGTTTAGTAACACGAGATTCTAATGGCTCATCAGACTTTAATAAATTCCATAATTTTAACAATAATAATTCATGATTTGGATCATCTGAATTATAAATTGTCTTTCGTAAATCTTCACATTCAACTATCAATTGATGATAACCCCATATTAATTCAACACATTTTCCAAATGATTTTGCAAAGTCTGGATGAGCTATTGGATTTATTTTCTTTGTTAATAATACAGTTCTTATTGCATCCTCCAATATTTTACGTTCACTTCTAATTGTTATTCCACGTTTGTTTGCAATGTTATCAAGATTTGTTACTAAATTTTTAATATCAACATTACGTGATTGTCTCAATGAATTCTCAACGTGCAATGTTCTTGATGCACCTGATGGTTCACCATAACAAATTCGTTGAAGCTCGCACATTTGTGTTGTTTGATGAAGAAACCATTTTATCAAAGGCCTAAAGTACCAGCATAATAATGACCATATATTACGAATCATATTATTTAATTAAAAAAACTTACAATTTCTTTCATTCCACACCTGTAAATTATTTTTAATTCTCAATTAATCATATTCATTTTAATAGTAAATATATTCATATTTTTCTAACCTAAAAAGTATATTTTTTAATATTATAAAATACTTACTTGTAAATATTGTTGATAAAAAATTATTAAAAAACTAAGGTCAAACTATCATTGACATTATTAATTTCCGTTTGGATTTTATGTACATTATTTAAATCAATCAACACTCTTCAATTATTTATTTGTGTTACTTTAAAGTGTCGAAAATTGTATCCTTGGAAACTATCAAGATTGTATTGAAATTATTGATTTTACTTAAAATACTTTATGTACAAGTTGTATGCATATTATGAACGTTGACCGGCAACATACAGAACTCATATGCACAGTCAAAGTAGTCAGCAATCAACATAAAACTCTTTTTTTTTCATCCTTGCACATATAATGTATATATATGTGTATTGCATGATTTAGTTTTTTCAGTTGTGTATTTTATTTATACATCAAAGTTGTCAGAGTTTATCAAAAAAGTGAGAAATTTATCGATGACAATTTATATTTCGTCATAATTTTTATCATAATAATGATAAACAAACTTATAATGATAATTTTAACAATTTTATTGCCAACATAACCTCACTTTCAAATGTACAATATATATATAATTGTGAAGATTGGTAAGGCAGGAAATTCATTTTGGATGAAGAATTATTGAAGCTTCTTGTTGATAAAGTAGGTGATTGTTTATTTAAAAATTAAAAATATACTTTTTGAGATGTATTTGAATATTCCGCAAGCCAAATTGGAAAATTTGTAAGTGTTACTATGATTAAATAATATGTAGATATAAATATGTTCTTTTTGTTTGATATTATTTAATGAATATGAGCGAGATTTATTAATATTTTTGTTATTTTTAGATTTTGATATCCTTCTGATGAGGTTATGAACTCCAAAGATATTATTACCGCTGAATTTCCTGTTTCTGGAGTTGAAAATAATACGAGAAAATTATATATATAATTATTACATTCATGTTGCAGTGAATTATTAAATTAAGATAGAAAATTAATAAGCAACAATGAAATTTTCAATTAATTTAAAAGCTTTTAACGTTGGACTATGCCTTTATTACAGATTTAGAACATCAAATATAGAAATAGAAGTATAAAATTGAAACTTATGAAAAAATTGAACAGTTGGATCAATAAATTTTCTTATAAAAGTAATAATTTTAAATTACTTTCCGTTCATCAACATAACCTATAAATATCATTTTCAATCAATTTTTTGTACTTTAATAAAAGTAAAGCAAATATTAATTATATTTATTTATCATAAACACTAAATAAAATAATATTAACAATTCCACAATATTTAAAAACTTGTAAAAAATTACACAAGCAATCTAACCTAAAATATTCGTTATAAAATTTCAAATTATAAAAAAAAAAAAATATGCATAATATTTATTTATTATTTATGCATATAATCTTTTATACATATATTATTATTATAAAAAGCAACAATCGGTACAACACATTCCTATTTTCCTAGCGTTCCATAATAATGTGCAGCGAAAAATTTCACGCATGTCGATCAGAAAATTCATCAAGAAATTTTCGCATTCACCGCCATATTGTGTACAAATCTAAAGCTGCCAGCTGGACATACATTGTCTGTAATTAAATTATAATAATCAGCTTTCTAATAATATATAATGATAATATATTTATGTTAATGAAAATATCATGATATAAATAACCTAACCTACAAAATACATGATCAATTAATTAATATTTAAAAACAATTATTCAACGTGTTCATTTACAGTGAAACTCACATTGTGCTTTTTTGTGCTTTCTGGAGATGTACTTTCACTCCGCGCATAACTGAGCTTTCGAAATATCGAATGCGTAGGCAACAGGTGTTTGGATTATTGAACCAAGAATTACAATTTAAGATACTTGTTGCATTCATTTAATTAACATCACATATATTTTATTTCATATCCTTTTTTTACAATTGTATTTTGATACAGACTTGTATTAACATTTATTACATTTTATATATTATTTTAATTTTGCAAATTAGTATTTTATTCTGTAGAAAAAATTATTGATAAAAAAATAACATGGATTATGATTATTTGATTAAACTTTTGGCATTGGGCGATTCTGGTGTTGGAAAAACGAGTTTTTTACATCAATATACTGATGGAGTATTTAATTCACGATTTGTATCAACTGTGGGAATTGATCTTCAAGAAAAAAGAGTCGTGAGTATGAAAATCTGATGAAAAAAACGTTGTTTTAATTATTAACATATGTATAATTGTATAAATATTTAAATAATGTTTTTTGAATTCAGATTTACAAGACTATTAATGGCAGAACTCAGAGGGTTCATTTACAATTGTGGGACACAGCTGGCCAAGAAAGGTAATAGATATATAAATACATAAATTTATGAATTTTTGTATATAATATATGATTGTTATTCATTTTTATTTATTGAATATATTAATAATTATATTAAATAATATTCAGGTTCAGAAGTTTAACAACTGCATTTTATCGAGATTCAATGGGATTTCTTCTGCTGTTTGATTTGACTAGTGAACAATCATTTCTTGAAGTTAGAAATTGGTTGGATCAACTCAAGGTATTATTAATAGTATTTATGATAGGTTTTATATGAAAAATAGTAATTGATATTAATTATTTTCATCTATGGTTTTGAGTTTTTATTTAGGTTTCTTTCGCCAGATTTAAAAATGATTTAATTAGAGTTGCAGTTGATGAAAACTATTTCAATTAGAATTAATTTAATGTTTTTTCAATTTACTGAGATTATTTTAGTACTTGTCTCTAAGGATCTTTCGTATTTATTCAATTTAGAATAATCAATACACGGATTTGAGATAATTATTTGAAATTTACTGGAAATTATATGCAAAAAATTACATAACCTTCAAATTTTATATCTTAAACTTTTAATTAAATATAAAAATTTGGTACTAACTATTGCTTTGTTTAATAAACAAATAATAATGCTTGATATTATAATAATTAAACTATGTAATTATATTAAAAATTTCCGAATTATGAACATTTTCTATTAATTCACATTCTCATAAGGTTTAACCTCAAAATTTTGGTTAAATTAATTTCTATTAACAATCAATGTTATAAATTAATTAATTGTCTCCTTGTTGTAATTAACTAAAAATTATAACAATAATTATTTATAATAGACGCATGCCTACTGTGAAAATCCAGATATAGTTTTGTGTGGCAATAAAGTTGATTTGGAAGATAGAAGAGTTGTAAGTGAGGTTAAAGCTCGGGAATTGGCTGAGAGATATGGGTAAAGATAATTATAAAAATATTAATTAAATTCTGCTGCTGTTGATGAATAAATTTAAATTATTATTTAATAAATGCATTTTAGTATGGTATATTTGGAAACTAGTGCAGCAACAGGACAAAATATTGGACAAGCTGTTGATATATTGCTTGATAAAATAATGCGTAGAATGGAAGCTACAATGGAGACATCGCTATTGCCACATCAACGTGTTTTACGTTGTCATGAACAGGATTCACCATCATCAAACACTCCTTGTCATTGCTAACAGTGTCAGATCGCGTAGAGTAAAATAAATTATGAATTTATTTTCACTCTGACGCGCGAGTAAATTAATTAACACGTTAAAGAAATGACCAATTGAATGAAATCAAAATAAATCATAAAATATCATGGTATATTAATACAGGGCTCAATTAATTAACATTATTTTTCTGAAAATTATAAATAATTATATGTATATTTATAATTATACTGGTTGTGGAATTTGGGGTTGTTTATTGTGCGGTAAAATTACCAGAAATAATCACTGTCAAATGTCAATATTCAAATAATTTTAAATATTACATGAAATATTAATAAATGTTAATGCTTTTATGTGTGTGCATATATGTATGTATGTGTGTATGTATTTTGAAAAATTTAATGATGATAAAAATGTTGATATAAACAAATTAACAATCAATAGATATGTTAATAGTCGAAATGATTTTGAGGTTAGAATCTCATTGAATATTTTATCTGATTTACATTATAGTAATTACAGTTCTATATTCTTCAATTATGCCAAAGTAAAAATAAAAAATTACATAATCAATAATATATATTCTATATACATGTTGTAAATTTCAAAATGATTATTTTCATAATCATTAAAAATCATTTTTAAAAAAAAATGTTACACGAATTTAATTACTGCCGGTGATACATGAAAGGTTGTTCAATTCAATGTTTAAATGTTTGAAAATGTTATTAAAATTTGTTCATCTACAGAAAAATTGTATTTTATTGTTTCTATTATTATTATTATTTTTTACAATTAATTTAATTATTTATACAAATGTGTTTTTTATATATTACAGTAATTTTTCCTGCATTTATTTATTTCATTCGTTAAAATTATGTTTGAAAGAATTCAAACTTAGTAAAATGCAGAAATATAATTTACAATTATTTACAATAATAATATAATCGCACGATAATTAATCGTGATGATATAATTATTAACTATTTCGCAATAACATTTGAAGATCATGAACACGATTGTGCATTCGTGGCAATTCCGATGCTATTAACCTCAAATTATTATTCCCCGAATTATTTTTAACTTTATTAATATCGATATTAATTCCATGTGAATTTTTGAAAAAATTCTGCTTAACCTCAAATTTTTTACCATGAGAAAATTTCTCAATAAATTGCACATGAGACCACTTACGTTTAATTGATAAATTTTCATTACTATTATTATAATTACTAGAAAATTTGTTAAATAATTCGTTTCTACTATCACAATATTGTTCATTCGAATGAAAAATAATAGACGATTTCTCATACACTCCATCACGTTGATCTTGACTTTCAGTCAATTGACCAGACATTTTTCCATAAATTCCCAAATCACAATTGGACATTGATGCCAAATCATTTGTCTTCCGCGATGAAGCAATATTCTTCATAGCTTCAACAATTCGTCTTTTTATTCGGGAAATATTTTTCAATCCATTTACCGAACTTGACAAACTATCATCAGATTTTTTGGGCATCTCCATCGTTGTATGATCAGCCATATAAACAATTTTCAAATTAGCATCAGCTCCTTTGCTCAACAATCGTGTGACAATAACCTAAAAAAAAATAACAATGCGAATAAAAATGATCTTACGAATATTTTTCTGATAATTCACCAATTAAAATAAATAATAATCGAATAAAAAATGGATTATACATTGAAAGTATTTTGAAATAAAAGGAATAAGAATAAAAAAAAAATCACCAATCCAGTTGCTGCTAATAGAATTCCAAGTGATACCGTATACCACCGGTCGGTCATCCAACGTTGAAAGCGTTCCAAGCTTGCGTCAGATAATAAAAGCCTTCTGAGAGTTGCCAATGGACCAGTGGGATCCACCTATCAACGATAAATTAGTAATGATGATAAATGGTCGTGCCATAAAGCAGTAATGGACAAAAGTGCATGCTCGATTCCAATATTTTATTTTAAATAAACCTCTCTGCAACGCTGGAAAATATCGCAATATCCATTGTAATCATTGCAGGGTGTTCCAGGCTTTGACATCATGCCAGGAATTTCATACGGCGGTGAATTCCAATCAAATGAAGAGCTTCAAATAAAATTACATCATCGATAATTATTTTTAATAATTCAACATTGAATATTTATCAAACCTAAAACTAAATTCAAAAAATAATCCTTAAGCAAAAAATCAACTGGAAAGTTTTAGATAATATTTTTTTATAATTTCACTTTGATATTCCTTCAATAATTTTGTTATAATTAATTTCAAAGTTGCCAGTGCAGCTAAAAATTTAATATCAACTTCCCAGCCAATATTATATATGCATATAATTAATTTAATGCAAATATTTGGCTTACATGCAGGGTTGATCTTCTCCTGGTAATTTACAGCATAATTCGCAAGTCTTAGTTGGTGGATCATTTGGTTTTGCAGTGCACTGACATGATTCCAACCCGTAAGCTAGACAAATGCTGCCTGTGCATTCCTGTGAAAAGAATTCAAAGATTTATTTTAATACTTTTCATTCCGCGAGAGTGATTTTCACTATCTCGAAATTTATTCCCACTGAAAATTCAACATTTATTCGAATCATTCTCTCACACTTTTTATTTATAAATTTATAGAACATCACATATACATATATATACATATATATATATATCAATATCCCTAGGGGAAAATTCAAATTAACGGACATTTTCAACGATTGTCCTGACTTTCGTGTGCTTGTACATCACTTGGTTTCGTCAACACCTGCGTTTTCATTCTTCCCTCAACGCGCATATGGTTTAATCTTATTTGCAAGTTAAATTTCGACTTACACACTATTGTATTATATGTATGTATATATGTATTTTGGTACCAATACATATGAAATTAGACCACAACTTTACGAACCACCGTAAGGAATTTCCTGTTCTGTTCTGGACAGACTTTTGTCGTAATAGTATTTCGAAATATATTCACGAGACTTTCTAACTTTTTAACTTATGCTTTATTGTATTGTCACAACTTTACTTCTATTACTATACTACTATAGCTGCGGGTCATGTTGATGTTGCTACTCACTCCCATGTAGCAAACAAATTCTTCGTTGCATATCGTCTTGTTAGGTTTGTTAACTGATGGCGGACATTGTGGACCACGTCCGTCGCAGAAACTCGCGTCTCTGCATCCATTATCATCTCTACATTTTGTGCCAGTTCGTAATGAGCATTCAGCATTGCAACATGGACCCTGGAAGATACGATTGTCGTTGATTATTATGTATACCTATTGAGAAAGTTATTTATTAAAAAATTAGAATAAAAATCTTTTGAAAATTTTCAAGAGATTAAAAATACTGTTGTAATCCCGTAGTATTTGGTGAACAATAATTTATTTTATACTGATTTTATTTTACTTATGTATGATTATATTTTATTTTATTATTTTGTGTTTAAGTTATCAGCGAATAGTTTTTGTAGAGATGGACAGATGTTGATACCTTGATGGTCTAAGATGGAAGAGGGTGAGTATTAGATTTTTAGGGATGAGTAAAAACTATTAGAGGTTAGGAGAGAGATAGGTGAGAGTGGAGTAATTGAAAATACTAATTGTTTATTGGTGAAAATTTGGATAGGTAGTGGGAGTGGATAGGAGTAGGGAATTTATTTATTAATTAATTTATTTATAACATTTTCGTTTCGAGTAATAAAATTGTAGTTGAAAAACATTTAGGACGCAATAAAACAATAAAAATGTAATTAAAAATTCGTGCATCAAATAACGACGTGAGGATTAAGAAAAGTGAAAGCACCTGCTGAAAAGTATAGCTGTAAAAAAAAATCTAGAATATTTTATATAAATATTATTTTTAGTGCAGCATCTAACAATAATATATATTCAGTAATTTTTTTTTCGTACTGGAATAAATTGTTTGTCAATTATTAATCAATAAGTTTCATTAATTGTTAATAAATTCTTTTTTTCTTAGTCTGTGTGTTGAATTTGAAAATTCAATAACCTAAAAATTCATCCCACCGCAATCAGTTTAACCTAAAAAAAAAAAAAAAGAATTTCGGCTCACGCTCGTCGAATGCCTGTGGATATCCAATTGCGAATCGACGAGATTAATCGTTTTATCTATACAGCTCTCATCGCACATGAGAGAGGCTGTAGAGAGGGCAAGAACTCCCGAACCTCCCCAAGCACCTGAAACTCCAACAGCGTGATAGTAAACACTGCGTGTCCGAACGATTAATTTGATTAATTGTTCGCAGTTTGTGGAATACCACGTTGGGAACACATCGGAGATATGTAGTATGTAACACATATGTTAGTTATAAACCTGCGAGTTACTATTATTCTTTATGAAATCACCCAGTTGTTCAAGTCTAAATCTACTAATTTAAATTTGGTCTCAATTATACAGTTTATTCAACAGCGAGTGAAGCAACTTAACTCGATGGAAATTCGTTCAAGTAAACTTAGAGAACTGTCGGTTAGTTTTAATTAAGTCATTTTAATGAGAGGACGATTTAATTTTGGTAATGTCACTTTTACTCGATCACAAATAAGCCTTTTTGAGTAATTTTATTGGGGAGGAATTTTGAGAAGGTTGGTAGGGAAATTGTTGATAAGAGGTTATGAATTCACATTTTTAGAATGTAAAGAAATTTTTTTGTTGCTACTTTTATACAAAATGGCGGTTGAACTTATGATAATTCAAAAAAACTTTTTTTTTTGGGGAGGATTTACTTTGGGAAATGTAACTGGAACAATTTTCAACCTGGAAACAAAATTCGAAAATTTTTTTTTAAGGTTAAGATCAAGATACATAAGATGGCGTAGGGTTTTTCCGGAGTTTTGATTTTCAACAAAATGGCGGTGTTTTGGAAAAGAATTTTTTGTCGTCACTAAAAATTCATCGATAAATTGTTTATAAAACAAAAACTAATTAATATTTCAAAAATCCCTCAAGTCATCTTATGTATTTTGATCATAACCTCAAAAAAAAAACATCGGTTTCTGTTTCCAGATTAAAAATTGTTCCAGTTACGTTTCTCAAAGTGGACCATCCTCAAAAAAAAAAACTTATTTATATTATTATAAATCTAATCGCTATTTTGTATAAAAGTGCCAATAATAAACAAACAAATAATAAAAATTATTTTACATTCTAAAAATGTGTATTTATAACCTCTTTTCAACAATTTCCCTTACCAACCTTCTCATAATTTTGTACTTTCACTTGTAGTATCTTACTCGTACATTTTTTCTTACTTTTAATCCTGCTTTTTCCCCATAGTCTTACTAGGACATCTTAAATAAACAATCAATCGATCAATCTAATTAATTTCTCCACAAAAAGGTTCATTTTTGTGCGAGCCACAGTTACCTTTTAATAAGCAACAACAAAATTCAAATTCAATACAGGACTTATCACGTACTTGACTCGGACTGCAAACTGCATCTTCTGTAAGTCGACACGGAATCTCAAATGGTTCATGACGCAATCGTTGAGGATGACAACATGGATCGTTGCAATCTTCTTCCCAGCCACAATCACATTCCTCACCATCCTCCACCACTCCATTGCCACAAATTGCTGTTTGATATTCTGAAAACAAATAAATTAATTACCAAACATTTCACCACAATCTCATTTCATCCAATTATAATTTTATATATAAATAAACAATTCTCAAATAATTTCATCAAACAATTCTCTAAATCATCCTAACATTTTATATCTATTATTAATCATATTATTATAAATATATATTACACATCATAATATATTATTTGTTCATTACTTTCTGCTCTTGAATTATCAATTATTATAATTAATATAATTAATAAAATTACAATTGATATAAAATTAATTAGAAAAAAGTTCCAATTAAAAATATTTATTTTAAAACGCTTCAAATATTTTTAAATTCGATTAATTATAAATTATTATCATATAAAAAATCTTAAATTAAAGCAATTTATCCCCAACAGAATTTAATTCCTTTATATTAAACAATAAATAAATTTACTCATAGGTATTTTATTTATCGTTTAAATTAAATATTTATTTCACCAAAATTCATGTACGTCACTCAAATTCTCCATGTTTAATCACATGTATGTCATCGCGATTCTACGGGAAATGAACAAGAGGACAAAGAGATGATTGGAATGTGCAATACTCCAATACACATCCATGTTATATTGACAATTCACTAGTGCATACTAATTTTACAAGTGATTTTGCGCACAAGTTCTAACTTTAGAGTGTATGCAATTCACCTCCCTTATACGATTGCACTACCAGACTATATTGGAATTACAATAGTACTCAAAGCTCTGGTCACTCCGATACGGAAACCAAAATTGCGTCTGAATGATGATGATGATCGTTTAGATTTACCTATCTGAATGTCACTCGACCAATTCACTATTGAATAATCATGAATTTAACAACAGATTCTCAATAAGTTTCTCAATTGTCTCTCAAAGTTTTCATTATTCTTAAATAACAATTCAATTTGAAGAATAATTATTTCAACTTTTAATTTTAATTCATTGAACCGTTTTTTATTTTTAATTAACGAATTAAACTGAATTAATAGGTAATATAAAAATATAAATTCAGTAAAGTTAATTGAATGTACTGATGCAATACTTGATTTGATTTGTTCTCTCGTGTTTGATGTATTTTTCACATCATCGCATCCAATCTTGCGTCTTTTAGCTGTATGTAATAAAAGGTTTTTTACTTGAGTTTTATATTTTATTTACCGTAGGTATATAAACGTATTTATTCAAGTGAGTAGATAGAAAGTGGACAAGAGAAACATATAGATTTATATTTACCTGCGAAACATCCCTTGATGGAGCGCGCCTTGAAATTCAATACAGGATTTATAGAAATGAGACTACATGGACTAAAACGATTGTTGTTTCTCTTATCTCCACTGGTCGCTCTAGCAAACATTATAAAGTTTCCATCTTCGCCCCCGGGTGAACATTTATTTGGATCATGCTGAAAAATATTACAATTATTTGTTAATTTTTAAAATCATTGAATTAAGATAGTTGTATAGGTTAAGAAATATTACGAGTGAGATTTTGATTAAACTTTATAAGAAGATGTAATATATGCATAAGAAAACTGTAAATTTATAGAGTCTCTTGTTAGTTATTTCAAATTCGACGTTGCAATTAACCTAAAAAAAAATTACAAGTGAAATTTCTGCGAAAAAAATTGTGTCGATATTTCAATAATCAATGAACATGAAAATGGAATAAAAACTCTTGATAGTTAGTTAAAAATAATTAAAAAAATTATTTTTAGATGATAATTATAAATAGGCGAAGAAAATTGGCAAGCACTAAATTTATTTGTAGGTTATCCATGCGCGCGCATCTTTTGATTGAAATAAAACATGGTAGAATAAATATATACAAATTTATGTCGATATTTCAATAATCAATGAACATGAAAATGAAAAAAAAACTCTTGATAGTTAGTTAAAAATAATTTTAAAAAATGATTTTAGATGATAATTATAATTAAGCGAAGAAAATTGACAACGCTACATTTATTTGTAGGTTATCCATGCGCGCGCATTTTTTAATTAAAATAAGACACGGAAGAAAAATAATTTAACATAACCTACAAAAATAATATAATATGCACACATCGATATGAACATATTTTTACCTTCATATAAATTAATATTGGCAACTAAATAATTAATTTAGACATTTTAATAATTTCCTTAATTTACTTGAATAAAAAATTCAACATATTTCTACATAAACAATTCATATTAAATAATATTGATATAACTAAAACTTTTTAGCAAGATAAACTTGAATGAAATTTTAGTCAAACTTTAACTAAACAATATAAAAAAAATTAAGTAAGCTAACATAACCTCATAGATATTTCTCCATGAAAAACAAACATAAATTTTCTCCACAACTCTTTTGTCTTCTCAAAGTTCTAAACATTTCTATATTAACTACAATTATTTCTTCATTTACATCCATTTATCATAACGAAATAATAACTCACTGGTGATCCAAAGTTGTGGCCAATTTCATGAGCCAGAGTCACATGAGACACTGCAGGTGGAACATGTTTCCCGTAGTTTAGTAAAGTTATTATCCCTGTGTTTAATGATTTCATACTGCCACGATAATGCTAAATAGATAGGAATAAAAATGAAAAATAATATTATTTGTTTGCATAGAATAAAAAATTAATAGTAGATATTTTTTCCTCGCCATTTTCTCTTGAAAGTCTTTTTTAGATGATCATTTCAATGCAGTTTAAAAGATAATAGAGGCACGCTGACACCACTGTCATAAAGCTATGACTATAAAACGGGTTGAAAATCCCATCGTTATAAAATTGCTCTGGTGATAGTCGTTAAAACTTACCCCATTCTTCTCACATACTCCACCAGCATTCTTTAAATCTCCTGTCCATGCAAGTCCAAGTGTTCCTTTCTCAAAATCACGATAAGTGAACATGTACGACAAGCAAAATGCATCATAATTTTCCTCTAAAAAGCAAGCAGAAATATTAAAATTAATAAAAACTAATAAATTAGATAGAATAAAAAATTATTTGATGATATCAAATGAGAGGAAATTTAATTTGAGAATGAAAAAATTAATTATGAGATTTTTTTTTTTGGTATTAATTTACAGTAGATGAGCAAATCTTCAGTTTAAATTGAATAAATTACGAGAGTTAGTGGATGTAGACGAGTATAATGCTTATAAAAAAATAAAAAAAAGAAAAGAAATGCTCATTATGAAATCATTAAGGCAAAAGTGGGAATTTTTTGTATGATGAACTTTTTTCTTTTTATACTTGTTCTCATCATTATCGTTGGCGTAACTTAATTCTGAAATTGGATCACTGAAAGCTCTGGCGACTCATACATATCTGGTGTGTAATGATGAGAAAGTTTGAGAGGCGTATGAAAGAGGGAGAATGAATAAACGAAAGAGAAAAAACATTATTTAATTCATTTGTGCTATCAAAATTACTGAGATAACGATTGGTGAGATAATTAAGTCATCGTTCATTTATATTACTATTCGAATAATGTACATATATAATACATACTTACGTGTATGTACTGTTAATAGTATATAGAAAAAAATTAAACTTCAGTTTTGAGTAAAAAATATGTGGGAAAAAATTTTTAAGACTAAATTTTAGTGGATTTTTAAATTAAATTCTTTTCTGTGTGTTAATTAGATGATGGTTTTTTTTTTATGTTTTGAGTTTAGAGATTGATTTTTATGTTTTTAAGATGTGATGATGAGAGTACTTTACCTGAAAATATTTCTAGATATTCTTCAACTCCAAATTTACCAGTGAAACGGTATGAACGATCGTCAAAAGACTCTGGTCCATGTATTTTTATTCGTTTTATCATGAAACTTATGTTATCTGGTTGACCATCTTGATTAAAATCTGCGAATTGATTAATAATGAATTAGTTATTTATGTGATTGTACGATATTGTTGTCTTTGATGTACCATGCATGCAAGTCATTAATAAAAATTTATAGAGGAGAAA
>JAQQBR010001835.1:3437727-3454065 GCA_030347285.1 Microctonus hyperodae
TTCTAACCTCAAAAATATTTGGACAATTTTAGTAGCAAAAATTACTATTAAAACATTAATATTAATTATAAATAAAACCTAGGGCTTTTATATATACCTTATTCTTATTATTTTCAACAAATCTAAAATAAAATATAAGATATTAGAATTGTGAAGTCGTAAAATAAAAGAGAAAAATACAAAAGTAGGCCAAAAGTATATTGCGATATATTTTATGCGATGATAATAAAAAACATAAACGAGTTCATTTGAGTTAAATAATAAATATAAAAAAAAAATGAATAAGGTAAAGAAATATTGTAACAATGAATATAATTAGTTAGTTGAGAGATTCTCAAGTGTTATATTGTAAATTAATTATACGATAATAATTGATTAATAATCAATTCATAATGAAATTAATTCAATTATCTGTATTGTTATTTTTTATTGCAATTGTATCACATTATGGATTAACTGCGATTATAAATAATCGATTTAGAAGACAATACGATGTGTCTTATGGTAGTCCATCGTATAAATATTGTGGTAAATATATATATTTTTTTTTTGTTATAATTAATTATAGATATACATTAAGATTTTATTAATTGTTATGGTTTAATTTTGTTAGAGTGCGGTAGAAAAAATTTATTAGTGGGTGACATTCGTATTGTTGGTGGTGTAGAAGCTGCTGAAACAGAATATCCATGGATGGCATTAATTACAGGAAATGGAACAAAATTATCTGGTGGTTCATTAATTAATGATCGTTATGTAATAACTGCAGCACATATTGTTGATCGCAAGTATGTAAATATAATATTTGTATGATAGGGTGATATTTTTTTTGTTTGTCCTACCTGAAAATCTGATAATTTATAAATGAAAAAGAATATTCACGTTGGGAAAAAAAATTTTAAGTTAAATATTCTTTCGAAAATTCGATTTTTCAGTATTCAAAAAATTTTTTTGGAAAAAATGAATAAATAATTTTTTATAGGGCATTAAATTTGCTACAAAAAAGTTTCTTAAGTGCAAATTATCTCAGACCAACAGTTTTTGAGTTGTAGAGCTGAAGCAGTGAAAGTTCATTATAATTGACAACAAATTTTCTTTAAATTAAAATTTATTGATTTGATATTAATTATTATCTTACAATAAACAAATAAAGCTATTGTATTCTTAATTTTAGAAACTATTGGTCATATTTGAGAAATAAATATAAATCTTTAATCAATAATTACTAAGAAATCTTAAAAATAAAACACCCTAACCTATATAATTTGACGAATTCAAATTGTAATAATTATTCTTACTAATTAATTTATATTTATTATTTCTTTTTTTCAAGGTTTTCAACAAGTGAAATGAAAGTTGTTCTAGGTGAATACAATATTTGTGAATCAGACACTCAAACAATCGTTTTTTCAATTGAAAAATTAATTATTCATCCGAAATACGATAGTAATACATTATTTGCTGATATAATGCTCATTAAATTGAATATGAGAGTAACATTCAATGAATTCATCCGACCAATTTGTCTTCCAATGACTGATGTAAAGAAAAAAACTCCGATGAAATTTGGTAATAAAAATGCAATCGTTTTGGGTTGGGGATTTGCTGATATTGGTGGAGATGTTTGTATTTTACGAATGGTTAATTTGGAAATATTTAAATCATCAAATTGTGATTCAAATATTGAAACAATTATATGTGCTGGTGTGAAAGATGGATACGAACGTGATGCATGCTCAGTAATAAATATTCCTTATCATAATTAATATATACATTAATTTATATAAATTATTCAAATAATAAAATTCATCTTGTAATATTATTTAATTTCTAAATTTATTTTATAAATTAGGGAGACAGTGGCGGACCTTTGCAAGTACTAAATTTCAAAGGAAAATATGAACTTATAGGTTAGTATAACATTTTTATAATAATAATAGTAATAATAATTAATAAAACATTTTTTATAATATTAATTTATGTGTATTTTTATTTATTTGATTAATATACTGGGTAAGTAATTTATTAATTGAGGTTATGATGATTGAGTAATGTTAATAATAGAGTTCACGAATTTCTAACCTCAAATAAATATTTTCTTTAGTTTATTAATGATTATTATATATTATAGGGATCGTATCAAGTGGAATTGGTTGTGGAACTGGTACACCAGGATTTTACACTGATGTTCCTCACATGGTTGCTTGGATTATGAAAATAACAACGGTTGATTCCATGTACTGTTGGCGTTGAGGAATTTTTGAAACTCCAAAGCTAATTCAAATATGCTAAGTAAATTAATTATTATTTAGGATAATGAATATGAAACTGTGAGCAAGTTTTATGTTAAATTATCATAAATAATAAGTAATAATATATTGTAATAAATTAATTATGTTGATTTATAGGTGGTATATTGGAGAAAAAATATTTTGGATTAGATAGAAAAATGAGGAATTAATTAACAATAGGAAAAGATACGATGGTATGAATGTATATTTATATTAATGAAAATTGTGATATCATATGATGTAAATGAATGATGATGAAAAAAGCTCACATGATATAATACAACGCACGAGACAATAAAACGATTAAATAACGCTATCTGACAAGCGTGAATGATAGAATTGTACATGTACAAGCAATATGAGTGAATAAAATAAAGCAAATCAAGACATTAAATCATGATAATCATAAAAATGGCATGATGAGATTTTTTTTCTTTACAATAAAGTGATTAATGAAATGAAGTATTAAGTATATAAAAGGCGAGCATACATATATGTATACACTGAAAAATTAACTTATTAATTTCTAATATAGATATTAATCAATCTAATTTTAGAATTATTGAATAATAATTAATAAAGATGTATTAATAGTTGATAAAATTTATATGTAACGTCTCTAATTAATTCCATCACAAGTCAACATAACCTCACAATATTATATTTGAACAATATGTACATTGTTTTGTGAATAAAAAAATATTTATATATTTTCTTTGTAAATTATCGTTTTTATTGTTATTAATTTACCAATTTATAGTCTATTAATTTGTTGCTATTAATTATATTATCAAAAAGAATTATACTTTGGTTATATTTGAGGTTATACACAGTCATATACGCGACTTTTCAAATTGAGAAAAAATATAAATTTGCGATTTATTAATTATCAATAAATAATGCTTTAATGTATAATAACCAATAATAAGCTTCAATAACAGTTAATAAATTCTTTTTATAGTGTACATATATCTTTTTGAGATGTACAAATAAAAAGTAAATAGGATTAAGAGAAAAAAAAAACAAAGGGTGTTGGCATTCAATGTGTATTTTATCAGTCTAAAAAATATTTATTGAGTGTTCTCAGAAACATTAATTAAATAATTATCCCTTTCTTCCAACTCAAAAAGCTTTTTTTCCGTACATTTTATCCCAACGATAAAATATTGACTTTAGTTTTAATTTTTTCATCCCAATAATTATAATACATAACCTCCAATATCTAAAAGCTTCATCTAATTTAATAATTACCGACATAACCTATATTTTATCAAATATATATTCATATATCAATATAATATCCAATAATTCATATAATTCATAGCTCATAAATATAATTTACAAAAATAAATCCCATTAAAACTCAAATGAAATTTCTAACCTAAAATTCACTCATAATCATAACGTTAACATTGAAAAAAAAAACCCCACATCATTTTCCAATAATGATTTGGGAGTTGATTGAATTATTTATCTTATATGTGATCATTGAGTTTGTAATGGACGTTGAGAATCAGGCGCAACCTCCGATAACACAGTTAACAATACATTCAAATAAAATATATGAACTCGTTCTGCTCACAGAACATTGGTTCAGTACCAGTTGTGGACCTGCTTGTGGTGTGACATCAGTGGGCGTGAGAAAATAATATCAAAATAATTTCACCATGCGATTTCAACACATATCAATCATCGCAGCCGTGATTATCTTCATCCTAGACGTTCGTTGAGAGTAATTTTCCTATGCGTCATTTTACTTAACATTAATATTTCATAGAATTAAAAATCGATCAATAACTTGAAATTAAATTATAACATTGAAAATAATTATAGGATGTAAAGAGTCGGAAAGAAGTTGGACCACATATCGATCCCCTTTGTGGTAAATATTAATAAAAAAAGAAAACATTTTACTTATGATGAGATTTATAATAAAAAAAAAAAAAACAAAGATGAATTAATTCATTTAATAGGATATGGAATTATTTTGTGAGGTAGAGTGCGGTTGGTCTGGCGAAGGACTTTCCAATAGGATCATAGGTGGAGTAATCGCAGTTCTACATGTTTATCCATGGATTGCAGCTATATTTTTAAAACAAGCATTACATTGTGGTGGTGCACTCATCAATGATCGATACATCATCACAGCTGGTCACTGCGTTCGATGGTATTAATAAATAAATAATTCAATTTAATATTCCCAGATTAAAATATCAATTAATAAAATAATATATTCTAAATATTACAGGGCAGAAGATGAAGAAATCGATGTGGGTTTGGGTATGCATGATATAAAAAATCCAAGAGCTGGTTATATTCTACCAATTGATCATTCAATTCTTCATGAAGATTTTGAAAGTGATTATTTACATGATACCAATGATATAGCGTTGCTTAAACTTCGATTTCCAGTTAAATATACTGAAACTATCCAACCAGTTTGTCTACCAATGAAAGGTAAATTAAATTGGAATAGAAAATTATTAATTGATATTGAAAATATTTTTATTTGCTTTTTTTTTAGGGTCAGATTATACGGGGCATTACGTAAAAGTGTCAGGTTGGGGTCGAGTTAGAACTGAAGGAGGTGCATCAAGATATTTGCGTCAAGCTACACTTAGAATTATGGATTTTGATGCATGTACAAATACATCATTTGGCGATCATCTTACAGAATCAATGATGTGTGCTTATAGCGAAAATAAAGATGCTTGTCAGGTGAAATAATTTATTTATTAGATAATTTTTTTTTTTTGGATATTAATATTGGAATAAATAATTATTCTTGATGATTTTATTTTATTTTCAGGGTGATAGTGGTGGTCCTTTGTTGTTTAAAAGACCAGATGGTAAATATGAAACTATTGGAATTGTTTCTTGGGGACTTGGATGTGCTAGACGTGGTTATCCAGGTGTCTATGTCAAATTAACTGATTATTTAATTTGGATTCGTTCTCACACAAAAGATGGAACTTATTGCATTGATAGATAATGATTTATTAATAGCCTTTTTCTTTTCCTGAACGATTTAAATTTAATTAACAAATTCATTAGCACGAAAAAAAAAAAATTTAATAATAAATGTTAATGAAATCATAAAAAAAATAAGAAAACAAAATAAAATATACAAATAATTCAATAAATTTATTCAAGCTAACCAAGTCATAAATCCAATTTTCTTCTTTGACGTCCGCGTATTTTCTATTTGAATTACAATAGTGTTTCAAATGCAATTTATTCGTTGAAATTAATCGATAGCGCGACGTAAAAAAAATAAATATAAATTTAATTGGAACTTAAAACTTTATGATTAATAAATGCAAAAGTTTTTTAACGATGGACAAAGAAATGTTTAAGACATCAAACATTTATTTACTACTATGACATTTTTAATTAAAATTTTTTTATTAACTTCTATCCGTGATTTTGTTTTTATTCTTCTTTCTTTTCGTATTCCCAATCAATTTATCATTGGCATAAAAGAAAAACTTTAAACATGCATGTTATATACATGTTAAATCAATCAAGATTAATAACCTATAAATTTTATTGGTGTAGAAAATATTGATTAATTTACAAACTTTTTTATTTTTTTTTAATGATAAAAGAAAAAAAAAGATTCCAATCATATTATCTATATTTTTTCATTAGCTCTCATTCACAAAATTTATTTACATTTATTTTTCATACACACACACTCGTACAATACATAAAAGATTAATATGAAAAAAATTTATTATTAATTTAATTCAAAATCACTTCAAGGTCAAAACCTTTTTATTTATTTAGTTATTATATAATAAATATGTGCACGAAAATAGTGATATTTTCAGTGTTATTTGTATTTTTATAATAACCGTTATATTACCGACAGAAAAAGTGAGGTTATGTCTTACTTCCAATGAAAAATAATTGAGGTTATGTTTTCTGATTTAGAGAACAAACTACAGATAAAACTGAGAAATTCACGTTCTTTGATTGTTTTATAAATTTTATTCCTCATTTTTCCTCTGAAATTATCAGTTTTATCTGTAATTTATTCTCTAAATCAGAAAACATAACCTCAAATTTTCTGCTATAACAAAAAAAAATCGCCATTTTCGTACAACTATTGAAAGAAATATTGTATGTAACATGAAAAAAACAGAATTTCTTCTTTAAATAATAAACTATTTCTAAATTCACAGTGCAAAAATGAAAAAAAGAACAATTTAATAATAAATTTGAACGAATAATAATAAGAATAGATTGTCTGATTCTAAATCACATATTTTCCCATTTGCCGATTCATGAAAATTAATCAATAAATAACATGACTAACATTTGAATTACATTGCGATGTAACAGCTTCTTCTAAATTACAATCGAGCTTGCGATAACTTGCTGTGCTTGGTCTTTTTCGTCCACGTCCGCCACGAGATCGTCTACCTTCGACAATCATTGCCAGTATCTAAATAAAAAATTAATTTTTATTAAGTAATGTCTATAAATAACATTAAATATCATTTCAATAGGTTTTTAATTATAGCAATAAAGAATTTATCAAACTTTTTGTTTTCGATGATAAACCAAACATCCACCGATTCCAATGAGCCCAATTACGGTGAAATAACCTAAAAAATGTGAATCATCTTCTTGATGTGTGCTCGGAAGTCGAATAGAAGTTTCTTTTTGATCTATTACATCATCATCTGACTGAGGAATATCTTTTGACTGTTGTTTTGCTGCATCATCATCAAGAATTCCTTCCAAACAAACAATTTATATTATTAATATTAATTAAATATTAAATATCTATAATAAATATTATTTTTCCTTCTTAAAATTCATATCGAGCATGAACGTTTTTTTTTTTTTACAATTGTTTGATAATAAACTGCTAACAATAAAGTAAAATAAAATAAATAAAATCAACAAATAAAAATAAATGTTGATTATATAAAATTTTGTTTGATAATTTAAATAAAAGTTTACTTTCCCGCGTGCAAAATAAACAAAATTTCAGTTTGTTATTGTTCATAAAACATATTTATAATGAAATAAAAAAAAAACCGTTTGATTTATTTAAAATGTGATTATTCAAAATTACCAGCTTCTTCAGGTCCAACTATTTGGTCAGCATTATCTGTTGAAAATAAAAAACATGAATTAATTATTAAATATTAATTTAATATTATATCAATTTTTTTATATTTATTTCATGCATTTACCAAGATTTGGCTGGTCATAATCTTGATCAGTTTGATCTTCACGTGTTTTTTCTGAAATAGTTACTGCTTTAGTATTTGACGTTGCAGTTTCGTCTTTTTTTTCTGTTTCTGTATTATCGCCAATAACAGTTTTATCATTTCCATTAGCTGGCATTGTAATTGACGATGTATTCGATGTAATTGGCAGAGTTTTGCTGGATGAATTATTATTAGTCTTTGTTATTTTATCCAAAACTTTTGACATAACTGTTGTTGTTGCAACAATTGTCGGAGGTTTTTCTTTATCATTTGTATTTTTATTTTGTTCCTGACTTTGTGGATGTGAATTATCAACAGATTTATCTTTAATAGTAGAATCATTTTTCACTGTTTTCAATTGTTCAGAATTTATTTTTTGACTTGGTATTTTTGTTTCCTTTACACTTGATTTATTCAAGTTGGAAATGTTTAAATCATTTGCAGGAAGTTTATTAGTAATTGATTCTTTCTTTTCAGTATTATCAATAATTTTTTCATGAAACTCTTTATTTATTACGGACAATGCAATGAGCAGGGGTTCAATAGTTTTATCGTCTCTTTCACAAAATACTACGCACTTTACTGGATCAATAAACATCAATGTTAATTGTTCAACAAATGCATTTGTTTTATTGTATACAGGAGAGTATTTTTCAATCTGTTTGCAAATATCCCATAAATAGTCACTGCCATTTTTTTTAATTCTTTCAATTGAATTATCAAATACTTTTTGATTATTCCATACAGATATTTCATTTGTTCCCGGTTTTTTTGATGTATCTTTATCATTACTGTACTGACAAATTTTTACAAAACTATCGTACAATGCAATGCATAAAAATTGATTCACATTTTCTTTTGTAACATTTTTTGTATTTCTAACCTCCGAATTTTTATCCGGAAATTCGAGTTTATCACACTCTTGTAAATATTTTGAATTTTGAATTTGTGATGTGATCTCACACACATTTTTATCCTTTTTTATCTCATCAGCAATTGTTAGTCCAGGCTTTGATATTTTAGCTGCCTCATAAACATGATTTGAAAAAAGAAAGTTTGCCAATAAGCAAAAAAATATCGTGACATTAAACGACATTTTTGTGATTTATATTATAATAAATTGTTCACAAGTAATAATAAAAATTAAAACCGGCGTTTTTGTTCACTCCAACACCGATTTATTCTCACAATTTTACTCAATCATACGTTCAAGATTTTTTTTTTTAGGTTATGTTTTCTTGCTCACTATATTTCTTTCATCTGACTATTTCTCATTGCAAAAAAAATTACCAAACAACAGTTTTATATATAATCAAAGCCAGTATATATGTATAATACACATATATGTATACAAAATATTCAGAAATTATACATATACGTACATACATACATACATTTACGTCACCAATCCGTTGTTATATATGTATTTATTCTTAATGCTATCATTATATCTATATATAATATTTGCCTCTCAATTTTTTTTTATTTCAATTTTTTATTTGTCCAACAAACCAATATTACATTCACCCAATACAATAATTGTAAAATCACTAAATAATTAACAGTTATAAAGTTCAAAATACCTGCTGAAAAATAAAAAATAATTAAATCTATCAAGATATTTTTTTATCTGAATTTACTGATAAATTTTGGTATAGTGTAGTCCAGTAAACTCCATTTTGAAAACATTTGTTCATCAATTTATCTATAATAATAATAATAATAAAAGCAATCAATCGATTATTATATTAGTTATCTGTAGTGATACAAAATTTGAGGTTATGCGACACTTGTTAATACATCGACAGTCGATAATGTAGGGATCATATAGTTTTTTTTTATTGTCTCTTGTTAGTGGCGCCACTGATATTTATTTTAGAAACACTTTCAATAATTCCAAATCAATTTTTCAATATTAAAATCTTATAATATCGATATAATATATGATTATTTATTGTAAATAAAATGTTTTCATATATCATATATATACAATAATGATAATATAACATCATTGTCATTGGTGGAATAAAAAATAACAATTAACCGTTAACCAATCGTGGCTTATGAGTTGATATAAATGTTTTTTTTTGTATTCTTTGATAATTGTAACGGATTATTTATATCTATATATGCATATATATTAAATTATATTCCTTTATGTGGATGCGGGGGTGGATTGGTAAATGTCTAGGGGTGTGGTTCACATTGTGGAATTAATTCGCTGACAGCCAATCATATTTCAGTCGCGACTCCTCGCTATATATGTATAGAATATATGCAGACATACAATTGAACTAAAGTAAATACCGTAAAATGCCTGTGCGCACCCACACACTAATTGCGCGAGCTTTAATATTCTATATATGAGATATGAATATAACGATGGAGAATGGAGAAAATAAGTAATGAAAGATAACATGATATAAGATAAAAATATTCATATATTGAATATCATATATATATATATATATGTGTATTGAATAAATAAAAAATGAAAGTAAATTGTTGGGAATTATTTAATTTAAATGTTTATTTTTAAGAATATTCTTAATATTATTTAATATAGGTTATGTATGTACTTAATTTTATTTATTTTATGTGATTTTCAGTATTTTATACATGATAGAGTCCAACATAACCTAAAAAATTGAATTTTGATAAATTTAATAGCAAAAGAATTTGCAGAAATATTTATTTGGAGGTTATTGTCAATAAATTTGTTAATTCATTTATTGTGGACTTGGATTTTAATCGAATGATGTTGGGAATTAATATGGTTTGTATTTTTTTTTGTGTTTTTATGGTAAAGATATAAAGAGGTTATGTCGAGAGTATAATTCTTCTTAATAATAACTTTTTGATTTTATTGCAGATCCAGTTGGAAATGATATCTAAATGATATTTATATTATCGTTGGATTATTTACGACATTTATTATTATTATTTATTTTATTCAGTAGAATCAATTAAAATACTAGAAGAATAAAATAACCTTCAAATTGATCATCAATTTGCTAATGTTCGAAAAGAGTCGACTAAAATTCAAGTAATATTCGATCAATAAATATGTAACTTATCACAAATAAACTTGAATTTGATTATAATTCAATTCGATAGAACTGAAAATAATAATTATACCAGCTCTGAAGACCTACAATTATAATTTACTATGCATTAAAAATTTCATAACCTCAAAAATATCGATTAAGATTTTTCACATTGCAGTCATCCATTTTTAGTTTCAAAACTATCCATCAACTCTTGATCAATTGCAATTTAAATTCAATAGATTTTTCCAATCATTTAATTAACAAAACTTCAATTACTTAATTAATTTATTAATACACAATTATAATTATACAAATTATTTAATATTAACAGAAATGTAAAATATTTATCAATTATAGATATATCAAACTAATAATTTTGTTTATTTATTTTTTTCAGCCGAATTTACATGGATGAACTTTCTTTATATACATATACATATATAGACACGTATATACATATGTATATACTGCAAAGCTTGTGCAATTATCCAACGTATAAAATACTCCAAGGAATTCCCGTGATAAATTTGCTCGTAACGTAATAAGGGTGACTTGCAAGTCATTTGAAAGAAAAGAGACACGATCCACATCAGACTGTGTAGTATGGCACTGTGGGAATATCGAAAGCTTCAATAGAAATTCTTTTCATCGTATATATATTTATCTCCCTACTTTTCACTGTAGCTTTATCGCCCTATATATATACACATATATAAACGCAATAATACAATCTAATTTAAACATTTATTCTTAAAAATATTCTCAGTATTACTGCATAAAGTTTATACACGTACATAACTTTTTATATTTCATGTTATTTTCGTCGTTTCGTCCATGTTGAAATCAGAACATAACCTAAAAAATTAAATTATTTGATAACTTTGTTAGTAAAAGAGTTTAAGAAAATTTTAGTTTGAATTTTTTCAAGCTTTCATTATTTAAAATCAAATGAGAAAATAATTAATATCATAAATTTATATTTTAAATATATTTAAAATATATTAATTGCATTGAATAATTCTTTATATAAATACATAGCTATAACATATCTCAGAAATTTTGAGGTTAAGTTTTCAAACTCTAAAAACAATTAATAAGATGCAAATAATTAATTAATATCGATTTTAATATAAATATTATTAATATTCAGATGAAAATAATTATATCAACTTAAATAATATTGTATATTTATAACTTAAATATTGCATTTAATATTTATCTATATAACTGATATATCTCACCAATTTTGAGGTTAAGTTTGCAAATACTCCAATAACAAATAATTATAACTAATATCGATTATAATGTAATTATTATTAATATTCAGATGAAAATAATTATATTAGAATAACTAATATTATTTATTTATAACTCAAATATTGTATTTAATATTTATTTAAATACATATATAGCTGATATATCTCACCAATTTTGAGGTTAAGTTTTCAAATACTCTAAAAACAATTAATAAAATACAAATTATAAACTAATATCGATTTTAATATAATTATTAACAAAATTCAAATGAAAATAATTATATTAACATAATTAATAATTATATATTTTATATATCTTAAACAATTTCTTTTTAAACAAAACTTATATATAATAATATATCTACTCCCATAATTGTCTTTTTTCATATATATACACATATAAAAAGTACATAAAATATAAAACATAAAAGCTTCAAAGTGTATATACATATATACACACACATATAATAATTCCTTTGAGAAAATTTTCCCTCAAAGTAAATTCTGAAATTTATAGCTCAATATCACGAGTTCATACATAATAGAATAAGAAGTTTGCCTCTGCATTATCAAGAGCAAGTGTTCATGCATATAAATGTACATATATACATGTGTATATATACATATATATATATTGCATCACATTATCAGGTATTATTGTGTTCAGATAACAATATTGATTATAAACCATAAATTGAATGTATATTTGTGTAAAGTATGAGGGTAGAAGTGTGAAAAAATGATTTAATTAATATTGAAAATTTTCTTTACATTTTTTTTTTCTTATAAATTTGATGAATTTATCATACGCTTAGTTATTACTCAGGTTTACTAAATAGAGAGACGCTTGAAATAGACGCATGGCACATGTAATTAAGCTCTTTGGCCCTGAGGCACAAGCTCCTTAGAGGTTTTACCCACACGACACAGTGGTATGCGCGCGCTGATGCTCATTTTCACGTCAATTAATGTGCCACACGCGACTAATGAGAAAATTGTTTGCTATACAAAGTTTGACATGTATATAAAGGAAGTAAATGTCGAGATTTTGTATATATGTGTAGATTAGATAATTATATATATTACAGAATTTTGAGGTTGAATTTTCAAGCCCTTTTTATGTGATTAATAAGACGTAACTAATTAACCTACATATGTATCGAAATTAATATAATTATTATCGAAATTCTGATGAAAATAATCTTGTAAATATGATTAATATTGTGAAATTATATTTAAAACATTTCATTTAATATTTATTTATATACATAGCTGATATATTTCATGCAAATTTGAGGTTAAGTTTTGAAAATCTTGAAATAATTAATAAAATACAGATAATTAACTTTTACATCGATATTAATATATATTTATTATTAAAATTCAGATAAAAATAATTATAACAATGTAATTAATATTTTATATTTATAATTTAAATATTGCATTTAATATTTATTTATATGTATAGCCGATACATCTCATTAATTGTGAGGTTAAGTTTTTAATCTCTAAAAGAATTCAATAAAATGCAAATAATTTACTTACATCGATATTAATTAATACATTCATTATTAAAATTCAGATGAGAATATAATTATATTAATATAATTAATATTGAATATTTATATATATATAGCTAATATATTTCACGCAATTTTGAGGTTAAGTTTTCAAACTTTCCAAAAACAATTAACAAAGACATAATTAATCAACTTCTATATCAATATCAATATATTAATAATCATTTATTAATAACAAATCTCCGTATTAAAATTTTAATAAAAAAATAACCAAATATCCATTCGACAACAATAATTTTCCCCTCCACATTAATTAATTTTTCAATATTATACAACAGTGAAATAAATATAAATAAATTTAGATAATAAATATTCTTCATAAATAAATATCCTCAACGCAATGTATAATTAAACTATGCACAAAATTATATAAAGAAATAATATATTAATATATAATACAGTAATAAAAAAAAAAACAATAATGTTGGTGGATGTAAAGCAATTTCCCTGTGCAAGCTTCTTCCCCCACTGTGTTTGGTGGATTATATTGAGTGGGCGTGGCTGGTGCAAGCTCGGATGGTGGTGAATTGGCCAATCCCCAGTCATGCTTGCACGTCCGGATGCCACCAGAAAAATTATTGACCGCACGATCTGTGTGCGGTCCATTTGGGGGTTGCGGAGGTGAACGCGCGCGGTGCACAACTGATTGGGGTATGCCAACGGGTAAATAGCCCCCCTGTCACGTACAGGATCATTAACCAGTTATCCTTAGTACTGAACTATCATCATCATCATCTGCTACTAGAGTGATCCTAACATTATAATCCCAAATTTCGTGAGTGCTTTTACATCAACAAACAATTGTGCGTATAATTTTTCTTTATCATTATTTATTTCATCTTTGTGTTGTTTTTCATTATTCAGATAAAACGATAGGAAGAATTTATATGAATATATTAGTTATAATTAATTAGTAAATAAATAATTACTAAAGTTATTGGTGATTTTTGATTGGTGGAAAAGTGAAAAATGTGATTTAATAAATTGGATTTTAATTATTTATTAATGTTTTAAATCTGAACAACAATGGAAAGTTATGATCCGACGGTGCAAATCTTCAATGAAGATTCATCAGACCGAAGTGAAAGCAGTCATTTTGATAATCATCAACGTGTTAATTATTTGGATTATAATAATGAATCACAAAAAGATTTAACTGGTTTAAATTTGTCAATGGATAAAAATAAAGACAATTGTAATTTAGGATCTAAAGACACTCGATTTTCCATCGATATTGAACGTCGTCACAGGCTACGATTTGATAATTTTTCTGATATTCCTTCGTCATTATTTAAAACAAAAACATTGAATTTTACATCAGACTCAAGCGCATTTCATTTAGAAAGATCTAATGAAACTTCAGAATCTACAACTGAATCATTACCAATTTGTGCAACCAATGAAGTAATCACTGATAAAGAAACAATTTATAATTTAGGAAAATATAAAAGACACAAAATATTACAAGATTATGGATTAACAAAAACTTATGGATTAATTAAAGAATTTAATCTACCACCAGATCATCAACGCGACAATCACATAAACTCAATCAACGTGGAACGTTTATCCAACGTTAATTTATTAACAAATACAAATTTACGAAATTCCCAAAATGTCGAATCAATGATTCAATTCGACACTATGCGACGCACGCATTTAGTTAATCAATTAGACATGTCGCCACAAAGTTTAGTAAATCAATTTCCCAATCGTTATTCAATAAACCACATGCAACAATCACAGCAACAACATCAACAGCAGCAACAAACAACATCATTTACCATTGATGCAATCTTGGGTAAAAATAATCAACGAGAAAAACACCAAAGAAACCAACAGCTTTCATTTCGAAAAACCACAAGACAAGTTTGTATGTACAATAATATTTTAAATTACAATACATATCTTACTAAATATATATATAACACACATATATAAATACATATATAATACACACACATAAATATATATTTATAATCCTAATTCACAAATAAAAATTTTATCTGATAATTATAAAAAAAAATATCTTCAAAATTAAAAATAGAATATCTTTAACCTCTTTTTTTCGGACTTATAACAATTAATAAATAATAATAATAATAATAAATATTATGTATGTATTATATATGTATATATTATTTATGTATAATATATATATTAATAATAATATGTATGTTATATTATATATTAATTTTTGGTATAATTTATTGGTTTTATTTATGGTTGCAGGCTTGTTGTTAATAATGAAATAATTGTTGATATAATTTTCTAGGTCAAGAGATAACAAAAACTACTAGTACATCATCGTGCGGTAGAATAAATGATAATGCGTCAATAAATCAAAATAAAAGCAAACGAGTCCGAACAATATTTACAGCTGAGCAACTTGAACGACTTGAAGGTGAATTTGCACGAACGCAATACATGGTTGGACCTGAAAGATTGTATTTAGCTCATTCGCTTGGACTTACTGAAGCTCAAGTGAAAGTTTGGTTTCAAAATCGTAGGATAAAATGGCGTAAAGTTCATCATGAGCAACAAAGTCAACGAGTTAATGAATTGCGGCAACGTTCATTGTCGTCATTGGAAGATGAAGATTGTAAGGAGACAAGTGCTGGTGAATGGTGATTTGGGAAAAGTTGATGTTTTTTTTGAATTTATGTTTTTGGATATTGATTTTTTGTTTATGCAATTTGAATGTCTTACTTTGTGTATTTTTAACTTGTATTATTGTTTGATTGCAGAAGTGAGGTTATGAGATGTGAATTGTGTGTAGTTCTATGAAAAAAGAGAAAGAAACGATTGTGTATATGAAAAAATGAGATGTAAATGTGGGAATGAATAATGAGAAATGATAAATGGATTAATTGATAGTATGTATGAATGTATGTATGTATATTAGACTGATTAAAAAAAATCGACTAATTTTT
>JAQQBR010001835.1:3520989-3531074 GCA_030347285.1 Microctonus hyperodae
GAGAAAAGTTAACACACGTGTTACTCGCATCAAGGCTCGAAGTAGACTGTAGTCACTGTAGCCGGTAATATACGGCATGCTTTTTAGAGTACCAACTCTACTGAAGCCAGAGTTGCCAACCTAATGTCGGTAAGTCACTATACTTAACTTGACTATTGCCCGCATGAGGGCGTTAAAATACTTGAGTGCTGTACATGTATATTTAAGCATATGATAACAGCTCCCTCTGCATTTATAAAAACATAACATATATAACTACTACTGTAAAAAATTTATCTCACAAAACCTCATTGTTCATTCACTCCTTCATAACTGAGAACCACTGGCGAATATTTAGTATAGTTTGTGCACTGTGTGTGTTTGCCATTTTGTGACGCCTCGCACCGTGTTATTCGGTAAAAAATTATTCGGCGTTGACTAAATTATTGCCGAATAAACATTAACAATGTCAAAGCGAAGAATCGAAGTTGCTGATCCGTATATTAAACGAAAACGGTAAGATATTTAATAAATAATTATCACAATACTAAAATATATAATTTCATTTTTTCATTTTTGCTTTGCCATGTGTATGCGACAATGTTTCTTATCTTTGCCGCGCTATTTTTTCCCAAATGAATTTTTCCCTAACAAAAATATGAATTATTTATAGCTCACAATTAAATCTGCAATATAAATCTTTACCAAAATGAATAATAAACTAGAATATATAATTAAAATCAAAAAATAACGATTGTAACTCATAAAAATCTGATACTTTCAATAGCAGCGATTCTCAATCGCATATATGTATTAATTAATATTATATTTATATAGAAAAATATATGCATATATATTAGCTTGATTATCGAACATATTTATTTAACAAATAATTAATTTATTAATTTAATTTTTAGAGATGAAGCTAAATTCGAAACACCTTCATCATCATCATCGTCATCATTGTCAAATCCAACGACAACGACAATATCAAAAACTCCTGGTGATATAAATCCATATACAAAATTACCATACACATCTCGTTATTATGAGTTCTACAATAAACGAATAACACTTCCGGTATTTGAATATCGTGCTGATTTTATGAAATTACTTCATGAACATCAGTGTATTGTCCTGGTGGGTGAAACAGGCTCTGGGAAAACAACTCAAATACCACAATGGTGTGTTGAATATTCAATTAAAACCGGAACAAAAGGTGTTGCTTGTACGCAACCTCGTCGAGTTGCTGCAATGTCTGTAGCACAACGTGTCTCTGAAGAAATGGACGTACAACTTGGTGAACAAGTTGGATACAGTATACGTTTTGAAGATTGTAGTTCGCCATATACTGTATTGAAATACATGACTGATGGTATGTTATTACGTGAGGGTATGTCTGATCCAATGTTGGATAGTTATCAAGTTATATTGTTGGACGAAGCTCACGAGAGAACTTTGGCTACTGATTTATTAATGGGAGTATTAAAAGAAGTTATTAAACAACGTTCTGATCTCAAACTCGTGATTATGAGTGCGACATTAGACGCTGGGAAATTTCAACAGTACTTTGATAATGCTCCGTTGATGAATGTACCTGGTAGAACACATCCGGTTGAAATTTTTTATACACCTGAGCCAGAAAGAGATTATTTAGAAGCAGCTATAAGGACTGTCATTCAAATTCACATGTGCGAAGAGGCGCCAGGTGATTTATTATTATTTTTAACTGGTCAAGAAGAAATTGAAGAAGCATGTAAACGTATCAAACGTGAAATGGATACATTAGGACCAGACGTTGGTGAATTAAAGTGCATTCCATTGTACTCAACATTACCACCAAATTTACAGCAGAGAATTTTCGAAGCTGCTCCACCAAATAAACCAAATGGCGTTGGAAGAAAAGTTGTAGTATCTACAAATATTGCTGAAACATCATTGACTATTGATGGTGTTGTTTTTGTTATTGATCCTGGTTTCGCTAAACAAAAAGTATATAATCCAAGAATTCGAGTTGAATCATTATTGGTATCGCCAATTAGTAAAGCATCAGCACAACAGAGAGCTGGTCGTGCTGGTAGAACACGACCGGGTAAATGTTTCAGACTTTATACAGAGAAGGCATATAAAAATGAAATGCAAGACAATACTTATCCAGAAATATTACGATCAAATCTTGGTAGTGTTGTTTTACAATTGAAAAAGCTTGGAATTGAAGATTTGGTACATTTTGATTTTATGGATCCACCAGCGCCTGAAACTCTTATGAGAGCACTTGAATTATTAAATTATTTAGCAGCACTTGATGATGACGGTAATTTAACCGATCTTGGTGCAATTATGGCTGAATTTCCACTGGATCCACAATTAGCAAAAATGTTAATTGCATCATGTAATCATAATTGTAGTAACGAAATTCTCAGCATTACTGCAATGTTATCAGGTAAATAATTAACAAATAATTTTGTTAATAATTCACAATAATTATTTATTATAATATATAATTAATATTAATTTTAAAGTATAGTTAATTTATTGTTGTAAGAGATAAAAATTGTTTTGTTTATTGATGATTCACATGGTATTAGTCCCGCAGTGTTTTGTGAGGCCAAATGAAGCGAAAAAAGCAGCGGACGATGCAAAAATGAAATTTGCACATATTGATGGCGATCATTTAACTCTATTAAATGTTTATCATGCGTTTAAACAAAGTAAGTATCATAAAACAATTTCATTTATCATATTATATTCATTTATTAAATTTTATAATTATATTTTTCATTTAGATTCGGAAGATCCGCAATGGTGTTATGATCATTACGTTAATTATCGGTCGTTGAAGAGTGGTGATAATGTCCGACAGCAATTGAGCAGAATTATGGATAGATTTTCGTTAAAACGTACGTCTACAGATTTCACATCAAAGGATTATTATATTAATATCAGAAAGGCTTTGGTTGATGGTTTTTTCATGCAGGTAATGTTTGTTAATTTTTTTCATTATTTTTATTGATGGTTTAGCATAGTGAATTAATTTTTTATTTTGTTTTAATTAAATTATTTATTTGATTGATTAAAGGTGGCGCATTTGGAAAGAACTGGTCATTATCTCACTATTAAAGACAATCAAATTGTACAGTTACATCCAAGCAGTTGTTTAGATCACAAACCCGAATGGGTAATTTATAATGAATTTGTGTTGACAACTAAAAATTATATTAGAACTGTAACGGATATTAAACCAGAATGGTTGTTGAAGATAGCACCACAATATTATGACTTACAGAATTTCCCACAATGTGAAGCAAAACGACAATTGGAAGTAATTCAAGCGCGATTAGAGTCGAAACAATATCAAGAAGGTTTCTAACCTGAAATGGGCCTAGAAAAATTTGATAATGATTCAAGACGTACAATATTAACGTGTATTTTTCTAATTGTCTATGCAATAGTATTTCAGAAAAAAAAACACGTTAATTTATCAGTTTTATTTGTTTTTTTCGTAAACAATCGTTGATAAAAAAAAAAAAAAAATAGCAGATAATGAAAAGCAACTGAGAATTTAGTGGAATTTTTTTTTTAATTTTTTTCATTATCAATCAAATAATTGTACAATTTATCCACTAATAAAATAAGAAAATGAGAAACAAAGTTTATCTTTACATAAATTGACACAACGTTTAATGATATCGCAGTGAATAAAGTAGATTAATTTTTGTATCGGTTATAAAAAAACATAAATATAATGTGTCAAATTATTGTCTTATTTATATTGTTTATTCACCTACATAATAATTGTGTAGTACATAAATATTTTTAATAATTTTCACGCCATTTGATTTCAATTATTTCTATCATGTGCACTTGAACTTTAAAATTGTAATTAAAATAATTAAATTATCCTTTTTTGTTTTGATAAAAATTAAATTTTATTAAACATGTCATAAAACAAAATACATAACAATCAATTATGTAATTCATAATTAATTCAACGTGTATTAAACACAATAAAAAGAAAAATAAATAAACAAACAAAATTTGTGAATCAGTAAAAATATTACATATTTTTATCGCGTAAATAAAAACATTTTTATTTACTATTTGTAAATAAATAATAATTAATAATCATAAATTCATCTACTAATTATCATACGATTGATATAAACAATAATAATTGTATGAATTCATTCCAATAAAAATAATAAATTAAATTTCTCATATGTATATTATTTATTTTTCACAAATAAAATTCAATTTAGTTTTATTACGGCCATTGAATAAATTTTTTTTTAATTATTACCGACAGGAGGTAATTATTATTATTATTATTACATGATGTGTGTATGTATAGGATAGTTCTTTTAGTACATATATACTTTGGCCTTTAGGTAAAGTTGAGAAAAAGCCAGAAAATTTTATCATTCGTGATTATTTTTTTGTCGCACGTGCTGTACGTAATTTTTGTTAAAATAATTTACCAAAGATAAATTAATGGCGTCAATAACTTTGCCGGTTTTCGTAAAATTCAGTAAACTTGCGATTGACAGCTTTCATCAATTAAGCACAAGAACTTTATTGAGGTAAATTTAACAATTTATTTCATTACTTTGCATATTAAAGTCTCGTATATGCGTTCAAAGTGAGACGCAAATAAATTTGAGGTTAAGCATTAGATAATATATCTATATTGTATTTTATATTTGTAGATCGAATCAATATGCGATTGTAAGTGGAAAAAAAGGATTCGGCACAGCAACTGTAGAGAAAAAAGTTGATGGTGCAGAAAATACGCAAACTGAAATGACTGATAATGAAAAAAAATTAACGAATGAAATTGAAACATTAAATAAAGAGATTGGAACATTGAAAGATCGCACTGCTCAATTGGATGATAAATATAAAAGAGCATTGGCTGATGGTGAAAATCTTCGAGTGAGATTAACAAAACAAATTGAAGATGCCAAACGATTTGGCATTCAGGGCTTTTGTAAAGATCTTTTGGATGTTGCTGATATTTTAGGTAAAGCAACTGAAAGTGTACCAAAAGATGAACTTACTGAAAGTAATCCTCATTTAAAAACATTGTACGAAGGTTTGAGAATGACCGAATCGCAATTGCACAAGGTAAAAAAAAACATTTACCTCTTAACAATTGTTATAAAGTTTTATATTAAATAATTAAAAATTGTTTTCAGGTATTTAAGAAACATGGATTGGTTTCTTTGAATCCATTGGACGAAAAATTCGACCCTAACCAGCATGAAGCACTTTTTCAACAGGTTCGAATCATTAAACATAACCTATTAAACATAATTGAATAATCAAACGTGCTATATCACCTAAAGAAAGGTGTAAAGCATAAACATAACCTCCATTCGGAGGTTGGCAATTTAAAAGAAAAATTTGAATGATCAAAATCTTTCATTCAATCATTTTTTTTTCATTTTCAGGAAGTTCAGGGTAAACAACCAGGAACAGTGGTTGTTGTATCAAAAGTGGGTTACAAATTACACGAGAGAATAGTTAGACCAGCGTTAGTTGGCGTCGCCAAAGGATAAAAAAAATCGTAATACACAAAATTGAAATATATAAAATTTATCGAATGATTTCCAGTAATTAGAAAAAGAATATTTAAAATTGATTATTTTCAGTTTTATTATGTACATTTGTTTATAAAGATACAAAAAGAATGAAAAACTGACAGTTATTGAGAATTAATAAACAAACAACATAAGTTAAATAACAATATCAAATGATGTACTAATTATTTTTCTCGCAATTTATTACAGAACTGCTTTCTTTAGATTTTTTAACACCTCTCAAATACTCTGTACAAATTTGGTAAACTGGCGATTTTTAATATTGTCGAGTCGTGAGCAAAATGTTTAGGTGGTAACAAACTTTCTTTTATTGCGGGATAAATTATGTGTTCAGTGAGATGTTTCCAATCATAAGATGAACTATTTGGATTTATATGACTAAAATATTTTGCAGTCTCACGTGAAATACCATCGAAACATTCTTCTTCTACATTCCATTCAACATCTTTTGCCATACGTAAAATATACATAGGAAGATCAATTTCAGACGGAAAATATTTGTCTAATAATACAGGAAGTGCTTTTAAATTTCCCTGTTTATCAATTAGAATTGAAAAATATTCTTTCAACATTTCGGCATTATTAATATATAATTCTTTAATACTTTGAGCAATTGTTTCTTTTGGACCATCTTTTTCACTCCATTTAGCTTCTTCATTTTCAAGAGCCAACATTATTAATTCATCCAACGGTAATTTTTCCGAAAATAATAAAATACCATAATTTGAAAAGTCATATAACATTATTTCATAAAAAAGTTCTTCAGCAAGTTTTTCTGTATTGCAAATATACAAATCAACATCACTTTGTATCAACGCTCTTTTTTCATCTACACAACCAATAAATGTCATTTCTGTTAGAATTTTTCTCAACCCTTCATGATAATTATCCTCCACAGCTTTTCTCAATGATAAAACACTTGATAAATTCACCTCCCGACGAAAATTATTAATTGTATAAGATGTAAATTGAGGAACAGAATGAGATTTATCTTTCGGTTCTTCATCGACTGTAGAATTTATTTCTTCATCTTCATCGGTAATTAAACTCGTTTTTTTCATTGAGTTTGTATCATCTTTTTCATTATTTTCATCTGATTTAGGAGAATAAGATTCATTTTGCGATCCAAAAAGTTGCGCAACTGTTTTGAGAGCACGATTAGCAACAGTTGAATTTAGATTTTCAACTGGTGGCAATTCTGTAGAGCTCTCATCATCAGTACTAAATAATTCAGCAATACCAGGTGAAAATAATGATCTATTTGTTGATTTTATTTTTTCCATTTGTGTAGAAGAAACAATATTTTCTATATTTTCTAATTCATTTGATATTTCTATTTCATCAATATTTTTTTCTTCATTTTTATCAGTCTCAATTGTCACTATCGGCTCAGACTTTTTTTTTATTTCATCATTGGGCTTTGTAATATGAATTTTAAAATCAAATTGATCTAATTTTTGTTCTCTAGCATCAGTACGAATCATTTCTTTAGCGGAAATTTTCTTTGTCGCACTATTATTATCCTTAACTTTATCATATTCAGGTAAAACTTCAGCGAGAACATTTTTCGTTACATCAACTTCAGGTAATCGAGCTTGTAAATAAAATGTTCTCGAAGCACTATTCGATGATAATTTTTCATCAAGTGCTGATTTTATTTTTTCAATTATAATATCTTCATGAAGAAACCTCACTTCACATTTAGTCGGATGAACATTTACATCCACATTAATTGGATCAATTTCAAGTGAAATATAACACCACGGATGAGTTTTCTTCGGTAAATAAATAGCATATAAATCATCCAACATTTTTTTTATCGGCGTTGATTCAACCAATCGATGATTAATAAACAACAAAAATGTCATACGTTTATTTGAATAATTAGGATTTGTTATCAGAGCATGAATATTAAATTTGTAACTTTTATCCTCGAATTTTATATCTAAAATATCTCGAGCAACTGCATCACCAAATAATGTTTTAATATTATTTATTTTCGTTGAATTGTGTTGAGTCCGAACATATGGAATGACTTCACGATGTTTTTTCAATATAAAACCAACATTTGGATTGTGAATAGCATATCGCGTTACAACATCAGATATTTTTGTAAATTCTTCTGATAAATTAGCAAGAGCTTTGCGTCTTGTTGCTACATTGTAAAATAAATTTTCAATTAATATTGTTGTGCCCTGATTGCCTGCCAATGGTTTTGGTGGACCTTTTAATTGACTATCAATATACGATGCTTTATATGCAACTTTGTTATCTGCAGTTTTAGTTGTTATTGTTAAATAAGCAACATGACTAATACTAGCCAATGCTTCGCCTCTAAATCCATAAGTTGATATTGACTGAAGATCTTCAAACTTTTGTAATTTACTAGTTGTAAATCGTTCACAAACTATTTCTAAATCCTCTTTTCTTATTCCAGTTCCATTATCCTGAATCTAAAAACAAATTTATTCACTCAAATAAAACTATCATCTCTATATTTTTTATAATATAATTTCTATTGTTTAAAAAAATTTCACCTGCATCATTTTCAATCCGCCATCTTGAACTGTGATTTGTATACTCGTTGATTTTGCATCGAGGCTAGAATATTTTAGATTAATTAATAAATTTATACAACAATTTATTTTTAAATGTAATATGTATGAAATATTGATAAATGAATTTCTTACGTGCACTAACCTGTTTTCAATTAATTCTTTTAATGCATTCGCTGGTCGTTGAATAATTTCCCCAGCAGCAATTCGATTCACCACATTCTCATCAAGTTTTTTAATCTTTGGAATATCATCCATTATTGTAATCCAATTGAACAAATTAATTTTATTTCTCCAAATAAATCAAATCAATAATTCACACTGCAAAGTCTCCAACATCTGATATTCAACCTGAAAAATACCATTTTGTTTCTATTTATCCCGCGCAATGTTCAGTCGATAATGCAGATTTTGTTTATAAATCATAAATTGAGGTTAGGAATTTTTCTAATTAATCATTATTCATGATTTAAAAACAATTTTCAATTAAAAAAATAATTAAACAATGTTATTTATAAATAATAAATACGAATAATTATTATTATATAGAACGATAATGTAAATTTTGTTTATAAATTATAAATTGAGGTTAGGAAATTTCATAATTAACCATTATTTATGATTTAAAAACAATTTTCAATTAAAAATTACTCAAATAATATTATTTATAAATAATTAATACAAATAATTATTATTATACAGATCGATAATGTAGATTTCGCTTAAAATCATACATTGAGGTTAGAAAATTTCAAATCTAGATGGCGATTTGAGTGTGAATAATTTTTATTTTAATAATTAACGGCTATATTCATGATTTAAAAACAATTTTCAACTAAAAAAATACTCAAACAATATTATTTATAAATAATAAATACGAATAATTATTATTATATAGAACGATAATGTAAATTTTGCTTATAACTCATGAATTGAGGTTAGGAAATTTCATAATTAATCATTATTCATGATGTAAAAACAATTTTCAATTAAAAAATACTCAAACAATATTATTTATAAATAATAAATACAAATAATTATTATTATACATATCGATAATGTAGATTTCGCTTATAAATCATACATTGAGGTCAGGAAATTTCAAATCTAGATGGCGATTTGAGTGTGGATAATTTTTGATAATAATTAACGGCTATTCATGATTCAAAAACAATCTCCAACTAAAAAACACACTCAAACAATATTATTAATAAATAATAATAATTATTATACATAAATATGGAAATGACTTATCTTGAAATCATCTTGAAGAATTGAATGATATAATTAAAAATGGAGCATAGAGAGAATTATATTAATTTAATTATGCACGTATATTTGTTGAATGATTTTCTTGGTATAATCCGGAAGAAGGAATTGCGCTCGAGAGCAAGTGCGATGCGATAGGTAGGTAAATACACCCCGCTCCTTATTTAATATAAGAGAATGTGTATACATAGATCTATGAATAAAGTGTTGTTGTTGTTGTTGATTTTCAGTAGTGCATGGCCAGCAGTCAACCTCTCCAGTAGGAGGTGAGTGAGTTAAAGAGGATAGTGAGTGTTGTACAGAGTGCATTCAACTCAACAAGTACCTTGTATTGTGATTTGTTGTCCATCCAACAAGTATAGTGCATTGGCCCTTTTATATCTCTCACCTTAGACAATATATTTATTAATTCAATAACGATGCAAAAACAAATCACCATTCAACAAAACAATCAACGTATAATTAATCATCATTAGATCTCAACGTCTTTTGGTAAATGAATATATATAAATTGTATATTAAACAAAGAAAATTAATTTGAAAATTTTTTTTCAGAATAGAAAATCAAATTAATGATATATTATTTGTTTAATATTTGAATAGTTTAATTTTTTGAGCTATGAAATGGATATATATATTAGAGTGCTTTGTTTGAGGTGACTATTTTTTAATTTTCACTCCA
>JAQQBR010001835.1:3541304-3552331 GCA_030347285.1 Microctonus hyperodae
TCTTTCAATTAATTTAAAATTAAAATATTTCATAAAAAATAGTAAATATTATTGAATTAAATATTCTAAAAAATTCCATTTCAATTTCAATATTTTTTTCCCCCTCAAAATATTAATACCAATTACTAATTAATATTATCACAATTCCGATTAATTAACTATTAAAAAAGATTAATAATAATATTAATAATAAATAAAAATAAATTCTACGTTTGATGAATTAATTAATTTTTCTAATCCTCTCAAGTCACAAATAAAAACCAAGCAACAGTACCAAAGTTTTTTTACCTTACAATAAATCAACAAAAAAAAAGAAAAAAAAGTATTAATAATTGATAAATAAATTATCAACAGGAACGACAATATTCCGTGAAATTTATGCAATCGACGGTGACAAACCAAATACACCAAACAGCGATGTTCATTATGCGATAGTGAAAGGCAATGAGGATGGTAAATTCTCACTTGAATCCAGTCAAAGAACTGCCTTAATCGTACGGAAATCATTAGATTATGACACGGGTGATCGACAATTTTCATTGGTCATTGCAGCAACAGTGAGTTGGCAAAAATAAAAATAATTTTTATTTATTTGTTTAAGTCTATTCAATTGGCGAATGATTATTTTTATTCAAGTCTCGTCTATACACTCAACGACTTTTACGATACTAGTGTCAATTGAACATTTTTCTCGTTCCATCTCTATATTTCTATATAATACATATATATTTATATATTACATACACATATATAGATATATTTAATCATTGATATAAAAAGAGGACGGATAAAAAAAAACTAAAGAAAGAAAAGAAAAGACACTAACTGTGGTGTATAGTTATTCTGCTGGCGTACGATTTCAATCCACTTGCTACGATTCACATCAATATATCTTTATATATATGTATATGTATGTATATATAGAGCGTAAAGCACCCACTCATGTCAATTTATTTGGCTCTTCGTCTTTAGGATCGTGGAACACCAGTCAAAAGCTCTAACACAACGGTCATCGTAAATGTACGCGATAACGACGACCTTGGACCTAAATTCACGCAAGATATTTACCGTGGTAGAGTTCATGAGTCCTATCCCCTTCAAGTAAGTTGGTATTTAAAAATGCAAATGAATTTTTTATTAATATTATTTATATTTTTCAATATATCCACGAAAATGACGATTATTATTTCAGGAATATATGAATTTTTTTTCAGCTTTTTTAAGGACGTTCGAGTGTTAGACTGAATAGTAGATGAAAATTTTTATTTTTAAGAATTGATAAGTTCAATTACATTGTTATCTTTCCTTAAAAATTTTAAAACATTTATCGATCATTTCATAAAGTAATTGACGATTTTCAAATTTTTAACACAGAGCTTTACGAAAAAAAAACAGCATTTTCTCATGTTGAAAATTATAATAAGTATATTATAAGAGTGGATACTACAATAAATAATGTTTAAAAATATTCTTTGAAATATGCAGTTTATATAATTGCACAAAGAACATATAGTGTTGACGAATGTTTAAATTAAATATTAATTATTGAAATCAATATAATTAAAATTATTCTGGTAGATTTCTCGCCATATTTAGAACTGGCAACAGCGCACAGTAGAGAAATATATACATACATATTGAGAACTTCAAAACAAAACATAGGTTATGGTCAAGTCTGTCAAAAAATTTATAAAATCAAAGCAAATATGTATGTACATTAACTTTAAATATTTACTATATAAAATGTGCATCTATATATGTTCAAATCGACAGTTGAGAAAGACAGTGTTGCCAAATTTAACAAGCAATTAAAATGGAGTCAAATCAACTACTAACTTATATTTCGTGATTTTTTATACCAAATACTTTAGAAATATTTTTGAACAAATAAAAAAAATTAATAAATCATTATAAAATTATTAATATATTTTACAACTTTTTTTTAAGTCTCGAATAAAATTCAATAAAAAGTTAGTACTCATTTGACTCTAAAAAAGCGCTCGAACGTCTGCTTAAAAAACATAAATTCAATTTTTGTGCATTCGACATTTAAAATATTTCGGCATTTTCGTACGAATATTGGAAGAAAATATTGAATTGATACATTTTTTTTTTTAATTATTTGTAATTGTTAATTGTTTTATCTTATGAATATTTATATATCAATTATTTTTTATTTCAGAGAGGTTTAATTCATAAAGAAATCCTCTTAGACGTTCCAATTCATGCTCATGATCAGGATCGTGATATAAATACACCAATTAAATACACAATAGTTTCAGGGAACGAACGTGGATTATTTAAAATCGATTCAAAAAATGGTACACTATTTCTTGAACGATCAATTGATCTGGATGCAGAAAATAGTTTACAAAATAATTCGTTTATTCTACAAATCCATGCAACACAAATAGACAATCCGCTCAAGTATTCAATTGCTCGGATACACATTGAAATTTTAGATCTCAATGACAATTTACCAGAGTTCGAGGTGGACTTTTACAACATCAGTATAGTAGAAAACTTACCAAACGGATTTAGTGTATTGCAAGTGGTAGCGCATGATAAGGATCAAGGTGAAAATTCCGAGTTTAATTATCAACTTAATGATCCAACTGGAGCATTTGCTGTGGACTCAAATTCCGGATGGTTAACAGTTAACGACGAAAGAATTTTAGATCGTGAACAAAGATCGTCAATAAGAATGAAAGTCATCGCAGTGGAAAAAACTCCAAGTGTAATTTCATCATTTAATAATATCTCATCAGTTGAAGTTGAAATAACACTTTTAGACGCTAATGACAATAATCCAATATTCATTCCAACAAATATTTACGAATTCGTAACGGAAACTAATGCCAAAATCGGTAGTATACTAGGTCAGGTGCAAGCAATTGACAATGATCTTGGTAAAAATGGTATGGTCAAATATGGACTTCAACAGACTGGAAATATCACATTAGAACATGTGCCATTTGCTGTTGATCCACGAACGGGAATTGTAACAGTGACTGAAAGTCCAATAATTGTTGGAAGACACGCAATTTTTGTTGAAGCAACGGATCAACCAGCGAATCCTAGTGAAAAGCGATTTTCATTGGCTGTTGTCACGGTGGATGTGTTTCAGCCTGATGGTAAATATATTTTTATTAATATCAATATAAATTCCATTAAACCATTTACGTTAATAATTTCTTTTTCTTTCAACTTTCGCTAATGTCCCATTTTGCTTATTGTATTATTTTTTTTTCTTATTAAATAATTATCATGTGTTATTGTTACTTTTTTATATTTATTTTATTTTATTTAAGACAATGCTAAATTGATGCCGGATTTCGTTGGATCGCCTTACCAGTTTTGGGTTGGTGCTAATGTGGCAGTTGGCACAAGCGTCGGCCAAATTCGTATAAATGAAGCAGCAGAAAAAAGAAATGATATATTATATGATCTTCTTCACAGCTATCATGAAGGGGGTTTGTAAATTTATATAAAAAAAAAATATATATAAATAAAACTTAAATACTCGATTAGTTTTACTGTTAAATTTATTTTAAAAATTAGATATATAATTATTAATTAATTATTATAAAATTATCAGTATCACAATCGATTTGATATTAAAAACGATGAATAATAATTATAAATAAAATTCTACTCTCAAGCTTTGATTGATAAAAAATAAACAAATACCAAAGGTTTTATTTTTATATATATTTTTAAACGAACAAATAAATTATATTTATTTATTAATTCTCTTGTTTTACAGTTCCATTCGCTGTGGAAGAACAAACTGGCACGATAACAGTGATTGCAGAAATTGAAAAATATCAGAGAAGATCTTATGAATTTGAGGGAGTGGTAACGAATGATAAAGATCTTACAATTGTTACAAATGTTTCAATTCATGTGGTAGATCCTAATGACAAGCTTGATATTTTTACTAAGTGAGTATAAATGTATTTTATATTTATAAAAAAATGTAATATTTACCTTCTACGATATTATTATTTTTATTTATGAAATCATATAAGTTTCTCTTAATGCTCACAATGCGTGTAACGATGATGAGTAACGGCAGTTATTATTCACGCATGATGGAATGGTTAAAAGTGAAAACTTGGTGACATGTATTTCATACACATAACATTTCCTTTGATAAAATCATATACGGAAGTCTTGATATTGTTGACTGAATGGGTATTATTAATATTTAGGTTTTATATTCATTCAATAATAAATTTACATTTCGAAAAAATGAAGAAAAAGAAAAAGGGAAATATTATAAGAAATATATAATTATTTATTTATAATAATTATGTAGGAGTAATAATAACTATTTAATATTGAAATCAATCGTTGATATAAATGGAGAAAATTTTGAATAATTTTATTTGTTTATTTCAATTATGCCAAATTTTTTTCAAATTTAATCGAATAAATTTATCAATTTTAGTATTATAAGGTCTTCCTAACTCTATCTCTTAATTACGATTTGTCCTTCCCCAGGGCCCAGGTCCAATGACAGATAGTTGAGTGTCCGGTTCAATCTTACTAACTAAACTAAATATTATAAAATAATTTATTCAATTGATTTCGTTATAAAAGAAAAGAAAAACAGAATTATAAAAATATTTCGCGAATGCTCTAAAACTTTTTATTTATTTAATTCTTCTTGACTTTTTCTCATCAACAGACATTTTCAAATAAATTAATACAACTATCATTAAAAGTTTTTACTACATGGTTATTTAAAATTATTAAATCGAACAATTAATTAAAATTTATCAGCTTTATGATATTGATATGAAAAAGTTTGGAGGTTATGTTACAAATAATTGTTTTTATAGCAAAAGAAATAATTCAAAGACACAAAAAAAACAAATAATAATAATAAATGAATGAATAAATGGGTAAAGGAAAAGGAAATGTAGGATAAAGTAGGATATAAAAATAGATATATGAAGTCAAACTTATATTGGCCATTACAGAGGAACGACTCGAGCTCCAATGGTGTTCCATGCCAAGGAAAACATTCCGGGTGCATTTATTGGACAAGTGCTACCACGCAATGGGACAAATACCACGAGAAATGTGCGTTTCCTTATCGCTAATCAGCGAGATGTTTCTGATATTGCAATAACAGAGGACGGTGACCTCTATACGGTGCGTGGTCTCGACCGTGAAATGAGACAGAATTACAGTATCACTGTAATTGCTGAGACAACAAGAGGACTTGGAATATTTCAAGTAAGTTTAAAGATCAATATCACACTTTCTCCTTTCTACTTAATTTATTTATTTGTTTTTTCTTTATATTTAATTTTCATTTCTTTCTCGTCTTTTTTTTTTTAATAAGCGTAGAATTGTTTTGTTTTGTCTTTTTCATTTATTTTTCCTTTCATTTAATTTCTCTGCTAGGTGACTATTGTTGTGGATGATGTTAATGACAATCCACCAATTTTTGATGCTGAATCTTATGAGGGCCATTTAGCAGAAAACAGTTTAACTGGCACGGAAGTTAAATTAAATAAAAAAATATCGATTTACGATGCTGATGATACGACGAATAAAAACTTTAGTCTTACACTTGAGGGAGAAGGAAATGAATTGTTTATTGTGGATAGCCATACTGGCAGAATATTTTTCATTGGCAAGGGCCATCGAGCGTTGGATAGAGAAGAAAAATCTGTCTATACTCTGCGGATTATTGCCAGTGATCAGAGTAAGTGAAAGTCCAGTTGTTGTCGCAAGTTGATTGCTCGTTTGAAAAGTATACTTAGGTTAAATCATTTTTTTTATCTCCTTTCTTTTTTACGTGATATTATACCAATGACAAATTACATTGCGTAAAAGAGACGGTCATTATAAGTCGTGTTCCGGTTGGTTTGTCACATCATCTGGTTCTGAAACATACCAAGCGATAATAATTTTAAAAAAATATATCAATAGTTATTTATTATAATATACACGTAATAACTTGATTTTCTGCTTTTATAATTTATCATTAATGACAGTGTTGCTTCTTTGACGCTGCCAAATGACCACGGATTCTTGTAAAACTCGACGAGATGAAATTTTTTTAAAAAATAAAATTTTTCGATCAAATTTAGAAAAATTTTTTTTTTTCATTTTTCAAATTTGATATGAGTTTTGATGTAATTCATCTTCAGAAATATGTATTTATATTGTATATATGTGTACATAAATTTCGACATGCATTGTAAAAAAAAAAATTTTTTTTTTATAAATTTTGAAAATTTTTAAATTCGATATCTCAAAATTTTATTTTTCAAAAAAGTTTTATCGCGTCGAAATTCACAAAAATCCATGGTAATTTGACGGCGCCAAAGAAACAATACTCTTGCAATTAATGCAAAATATTGTTAAATAATTTTTAGTTAACTCAAAGTCCAATGCATCATTGATAATAACGATAGATGATATAAATGACAATGCGCCAACGTTTGTGCAAATGATTGTTTCGCCTGACTATGGAATTGTGGTATCGAAGGACGAAAATGATAGGAAAATACTGAAGGACAACGATGATCGTTCACCAGTACTTTTTGTCCCGGAAAATGTAACAATAGGCACTGTGATAATCCGTCTGTTGGCCGAGGACAAGGACACATTGGACAATGCCAAGATAACTTACAGTATTGTAAATGAGACCATCTATTCACCTTATCTAAAGTCAAGCTCCGATTCCAGGCCTTACTTCATCGTCAACTCGAGGTCAGGTGCACTATCCATTGCACGTTCGCTTCCAGTTGGCCGGAAAATTCATTTAGATGTCATTGCATCCGATCGCGATAATCTCACGGACCATGTCATGGTCAAGATGAATATTGTTGACGTAAATGATCATTCACCAGTTTTTAAAAAGTCATGGTATTCATTTGACGTAGCTGAAGGTGTTTATACACATTATAAAATTGGTAAAATAATCGCTGATGACATGGACATGAATAATAATGGATTAGTTAATTATAAAGTTAATTATCCTCCGTTATTATTAAAATCATCATCGAATGTTACTATTGAAATTGAAAAAGACACTGGTATTCTATCAATCACAGGAAATCTCGATCGTGAGACACAGAATATTTATAAAATTATTATAACTGCTTATGACAATGGTATTGTGCCATTGAGCTCGACGGTTAATGTTGAAATAAATGTTTTGGATATTAATGACAATTCACCGGAGTTTTATGGGTTTGTTGATGAGCAATATGTCAATGATACATTATTACCAATTTATTATGCTTCTGTGGGTGAAGATGTACCAATTGGTACTATTGTTCATCGCGTTTATGCAAACGACAGCGATTTTATTGGCAATGGAAATGGTTTAATACTTTTTAATTTACCACAGACACTTGGTGAAAAACAATATTTCACTATTGACAATAAAGACGGTGTAATATCAACTGTTGATAAATTGGATTACGAGTCACAAGAGTTTTATAATATAACAATTATTGCTAGCGATCTTGGATCACCCAGTCTTACATCAACTGCTATGTTATTTTTACGGATTTTGGATATTGATGAACCACATGAGAATATTGATGATAAACCTGTATTTCAGCATCGTTATTATGAGGTGGAGGTCGAAGAGAATTCGATAGCGCCAATAAAACTTCTGCAATTAAATGTTTCTGATGCATATGTTGGTCAAACTATGCGCTATGAAATTGTATCGAATAACTCGGAAATTTTAGATTTATTTCGTATTAATACGGAAAATGGAATGTTGATGTTAATGAAAAGTGTTGATAGAGAATATAATGATCATTATGAATTTAAAGTTAAAGTTGATAGAATAAAAGTTGGGCGTGGTATAACAACAATGATTTATCCTATCGATGCTAAAAGACTTGGTGGATTAGGAATTAACGAGGCGAAAATTGTTGTGAGGGTCAAAGACATCAATGACAATGCTCCAAGGTTCAAGAGCAAAGGACGACCATTTCTTGCTGCTATTCCAGCATCAATAAATTATGGACATAAAATTATTGAGGTTGAGGTTAGGAAAATTAATCGAATGGATTAATTGAATTTTTCTTTTTGAGGTTATATAAAGTACATCTTGATAGGACTTTAAGATGGATTAATTTTTCATTTTCCAGGCATTTGATCCAGATGAGGGAATAAATGGTGAGGTAAGATACCAGATTCTTGGACGAGAAAATGATCAACGATTTGCTATTGACCCACTTAGTGGTCAAGTGCGAGCAGTGGGTAGTTTTGCACGAGACGCTGGTAGAGTTTTTGGTTTTGATGTCAAGGCCACTGACTGTAGAGATTCTGAAAATGGCCGCAGCAGTATTGCTAACGTATTTGTAAGTATTTTTCTAACGTTTTTACAATTTTATTTATAGATAAATAAATTATTAATAAATCTTAATGTCCATTTCTCTTGCAACTCTTCTTGAGGCATTTATTTATTAATATTTTTGATGTCCATGTAGAGGTATTTATTTATTTTAATATTTTAATTTTGATTATTAATTAAATTGATTAAAATAAAAACTAATCAAATTAAATAAACAAATAATTTTAATATTGAAATTCATTTCGCAGAAATTTTAGTCGACAAATGTCTCTACATAGCCATCAAAAATTTTAATTCTAAATTTCAATTCGTGGAAATTCGCCACGGAAAGAAGAGTGGGGAGTCAAATGTGTCATTGGATAAATAAATAAATAAATTTATTTATTAGTTTAATTTCTTGTTGGAGATTTAACGTTTGTTGGTGGAGAAATACGATACTTTCAAAATTTCCATGACTTTTTCCACAATTACAGCGACGTCTTGCGATAATTAAGAAAAATATTCAAAATAAAATTAATGTATTTTTTTATGCACAATCAGATTCCAAAATAAAAAATTGGGGTTCCCATTAAAAATTTTCACATTACCCCCCACTCCACCCACTGGGTGGAGGATCGAGGGTGGTATCAGAAAGTAGATTTCTAAAAAATATTAAATACCTATTTTTGGATTTTCAAATATGTTGCGCATCTTGCGAAATTTTTTACCGTTCTCATCTTTTTGAAACACCCTGTATGTAATCATACGACTTTTCATTTCGTTGGTTTGTTTAATATTTTTTCATAATGATTAATTTGAATAATATCTAAAAGGTTTATGTGGTGGATGACAACAAGCAAGTGGTAATGGTAATGGGCAGAAAGCCAACAGAAATTGAGGACCAGGTCGATGACATTGCCAGGTATATAAAAATCTGTCCTATATTTTAGATAGAGAAAAAGAAATAAAACAATTTTGGATTGATTTATTGTATGAATGATTAATTAACGTCTTCGGATTTTATAGGGCATTGAAAAATGTGACAGGATTAGATGTACGGGTGAGAAAATTAGAGCCACATATTGAAAAGAATTTAATTGATACAACATCGTAAGTCACGTTATAAACAAAAATCATATTGATATTTCGTAAGATTTTTTATATTAATTATTTTTAATTTTATCAATATATAGCACTGATGTTTATCTTTACGCAGTGGATCCTGATTTAAATATTATGGTAGATATGGATAGTTTGCATAAGTAAGTATATTTTATAAATATGTTTGTGATATATAAAATTACATTTGTGGAAGAATTTTTAAAATTGCCCATGAAACTTGTCGCAAAGAAATTCTTTCTAATACTTAAATTTATGTCTCATGCACCCCCTTATTTTCCATAGTGTATTTCGTAAAAAGAAATCGCAAATAAAAGGGGAACTGGAACGATATCGTGTTCTTGAGATTGCCGGAAGCACACCAAGACGAAGCAGTCAAAGATATTTACTATCTACCCTTGAGGTTGGGGTAGTTGTCCTTGGTTGTGTCGTTTTTGTTGGCGCACTAGTAACTGTCTTGTGTGTCGTTTGCGTTCGACGAAATAAACGGTAGGTCGTAGTACTCTGTGAAAGTTCCATCTTCTCCCTGCCTTCTTCTCTTCTTCACCCCTTTCTTAACCGTTGGTGTCGAGTGAATATTATTTGAATTGTTTTTTTCTTTTTTATCTTTGTTCGGTTTCTCTATTCACCATTTTATTTAAATTTACATAGGAAAAGCTTCAACAGGAATAATAGTATTTTTATGTAAGAAAATTTTTATTTCATTTTTCACAGTTAAATTTTATAAAATTTCATAATATTGAATTTTCATTTAAGAGTAGTTCACGAAATAATATTAATAATATAATTGATTTGTTATTCAATTAAATTTTTGTTTTTATTATAATAATATTAACAAACTTTTTAATATAATTGTAGCACGTGAACTACTTTAATTATATCTGAAATTTTTCATTAATAATGTTAAAAAAAAATAGTTTTCATGCTTTCCTTCATTAAAATATTATTTTATAACATGTATATTTATTTTAATTTACAATAATAAAATTATCCTGGCTGATTTTACTAAAATTTATTATTAAAATGTTAATTATACATTTTAACTTCAATAATTAACTTAAGGGGGTACTATGTCCAGCCGCGACCAGAAGAAAAATTTTTTTTGGAAGGGATAATAATGGAAATTGATAAAAATAATTTTTAAACATTGTTTATTTTTATTATTTGTTTAAATATCAAAAATTACACCAGAAAAAATCACAATTTTGTGGTACGGTCGGCATGATAACTCATACAGCTTTCAATATTTTTTTATGTTTTTTTTTTTAAATATTCGAAATTGTTTTCTCTATAGTCTATATAGTCAGATTTTTAAAATTCGAGAAATTTTGAAATTTACATCAGATTGAAAAAAAGTGTGCATTTTGAGTTATAAATTTCACACTTTAATTATGTTTATAAAATTTTCAAATCACAATATCGAATATCCGGCTCGATAGACTATAGAGAAAACAATTTTAAATACTTAAAAAAAAAAGCATATAAAAATATCAAAAACTCTATGACTTATTATGCCGACCGTGCCGAAAAAAACAAAATTGTGATTTTTTGTAGGATAATTTAAAAAAAAAATGAAACAATTTTTTTT
>JAQQBR010001835.1:3722177-3732418 GCA_030347285.1 Microctonus hyperodae
AAAGCCATCTTTTGATAATAAAATAAAATAGATGTTATGAGTCAACAAAGACCAAAACAATGAAGTGAGCCCCAATTGCTAGACAGCACAGTAAAATTTTCTGTTGCGGCACGGTAAAATTTCGTGAAGTATCTCATACTTAACCTTAAAGCAGCTAAGAAATTTTCGTCAACAGAGTACTAAAACGACTTTGTTTGGAAATTACTACAGTGCTACCACAGCAATTTTGCGTGATGTTACTTAAATTTACTATGACTACATATTAATTTTTCTTTATTTCAAAGATAACTATTTCTAGAAATGTCATTTATAACTGTTTTGTAGTGCACAGCACAGTAAAATTTCGTAGATTTTTCTCTCCGTGTACATAAATATATTTATCAATACTTTATATACACTTGAAAATATTCAAGTTTCAATTTTGTTGATGAATTCATACTAAAACACCCTCTCAATCGACTGAAGTATACAACAAAAGGGTAGTTTTCTCCTGCCGGCACAGTAGATAATTATTATCACAAAATTTCCAAGTATTTTAACAATATTCATGGCTAATAATAATGAAATATATATTTTTCTGTTGCAGGTAAATCACATTAAAACTGTTTTGGAATATTTTTATCACTTAATCTCACTTTAAGGCATTTCCATCGACAACTTTTCTCTGTATGTATTTTAACTAATTTATTTACATAACATTAATATAAATATGTGTTTATATATATTTCTTACATATGTACACACAGATTAAATCTTTATGCATCTCTAAATGAAAGCAAAACCATACGTTATAAAATATAGTATGAATGAATCGCCTGTTCACCATGAGAAATCATTCATCGATATGCTGTAATTACTGCGCTCCAAATGTGATGATGAAAAAAAAATTCTTCATGCAATCTTATATGAATATCGAAAATTCTGAATGACATGCCTTGAGATTAACGATTATAAAATTATAAAGTTGACAGGCAGAGCTTTCAGTTAATGACTCAACATTGAATAGAATTAATGAGATTAAAATTAGAAATAATGATAAACACCAAATTGCAGGGTGTGTCTTTTCACATTAATTTGTTAGTGTGTAATAAAATATATTAATTAATCTTTGGATCTATATATTCTACACCATTATAGTAATTAAAAATTTAATTATTTTTTTATAATTATACCTATTCGTGATATTTCATTGGGCAAAAGTTAGTTTGTATATTTAACTCGAATTTCTATAAAAGAACATGCGAATTAGTCCTACCTGAAAATCTGATAATTTATAATAAAAAAAAAAAATATTTCAGCTTGGGAAAAAAATTCCAAGTTAATTAGAAGCTTCACTCTTTCAAAAATTTAATTTTTTATATAAATAACACGAGAAAAAATTCTTTTTTGGAAAAAATTAATGCTTTTGTAGGGTATTGAATTGCTATTAGATTGTTAATTTTAGAAACAAAATTTTTTAAAATCTGAATTTCGATTCATTAATATTATTATGATTTCTTAGTAATTATTGATTGAAATTCATATTTATTTCTTGAATATAAACAGTAGTTTCTAAAATTAACAATATAATGGCTTTATTGCGTTTATTGTAAGATAATAATAAATGTCAAATCAATAAATTCCAGTTCACAGAAAATTTGTTGTCAATTATAATTAACTTTCACCTTTTCAGCTCTACAACTCAAAAACTATTAGTCAGAGAGTGTTTAAACTACGGAACTTTTTTATAGCAAATTTAATGCCCTATAAAAACTTGTATATTCATTTTTTCCAAAAAAAATTTTTGAATACCGAAAAATCGAATCGAAGCCGAAAAAAAATTTTTCTCATCGAAAAACCTCTTTATTCCAAGTAGGAATATTTTTTTCTTTTATAAATATTCAAATTTTCAGGTAAAAAAGATAAAAAAAAATATCGCTTAAATATGAAACACCCTAACGAAAATACACATAAAATATTTTTTTTATCAATAAATAAATTCATAGGTATTACATAAATATTCAAAAAATAAAAATAAAATGGATAAATTCATGACAAGTAGACTTTGTCCCACTTGATTCGTTCCTCTATTTCGTGCCAACAACTGATGGCGTGCAATGTTTGTACCTTCATTCAATGTACACATACAAAGTTAGGTGCTTATATTACATACTACATACTTATATATACATATAGAATCGCGCAGGAGCGCAGGAGCAGACTGCTAGGATAAAATGAACGACAGTTAGAATGAATGTAAGAAAAGGACGAGCGGACAAAACTGTCCCAGTCGTAAGAGAGTAGTGTTAAGCTTTCAAGTCTACTCCCAAGTTCCAACTTGACACTCAACAGTTTAAAAGCTCTTTGATTTTATATCACAGGTAAGTGTGTACCTGCACCGCATTTATAGTTGCACTATTTAAAGTGTAATAAAACTTATCAGGACATTGAAAAATACAAAAAAAGTTCTTGTATAAATATCGTCGAATTTTTCATTTGAAATATTATTTGTGCTTTTGATTGCACATGTAGACCTAAAAAAGAAAGAAATACAACATTATATAATTATCATTATTGAAATAATTATTAATAATTATAGAATTTTATCAGTTTACCATTGATTTAATAATTTGAATGTGTGTAATAAATTATCGAATTGCTTCGTAAAATTGGGTCAACGTCCAGGACATTTGTATTGATGCTTCAATTGATAAGCAATCTCATCATCAAAATGTGCACATAATTCATATTTATGTATATTGCATGTTAATAGAAAATTGTTAAAGATCAATATTAGCAAATATGTAGTGGCATTCTAGTTTTGTTGTAGGACACTATATAGATTTTACGACACAAACGCAGGAAATATTTATATACATAATAATACTTTATGTTTTCGTGTTATATTACTGTATAGGAAACTATTGAGCAATCATCGAAATAATTCTTTCTATCGATAAAATTGCCAATTGTTCATAGTAAAGTGACGTAATTATACAGTTTATATTTTATATCAAGCATGTTGTTAGGTTAATTATCCTTGTACAACATTTCTAGTATAATATCTAATCAATTTTTCATCTGTGTTAAGAATAAACATCTACCATAACCTCCAAATCCAACTTGTACTCTCACTGCCATCAAATTAAAATTTTTTTTGGTTCTTCATTTTTCAAAAATTCATTGATACCGAATACATAACCTCAAATTGTTATTTATAACTGCCGTAACCTCCAAATTTAACTTGTATTTTGTGCTCTCACTGTCATTAAATAAAATTTTTTTGCTTCTTCATTCTTCAAAAATTCATTCATATCGATCACATAACCTCAAATTATTATATTGCCCTATGGATAAATAATATATGCGTGCCGACATTGGTACCACGCACGAAATTCCAAGTTTCCCATCGATCCACCGATAAATCTCTTCCTTTATATAAATACGATCGTGTTACCTTGAAAATTAAATCAAATCACAATTACTTCCTTTCAATATTTCAAAGCTTGTAGTTATACAAAACGTTTCATGAATACATTCATATTAAAATTATAAAATCTATAGATTATATTTCAATTTCGGTTTGTTTACTATATTTTTTTTTTCATTTATGAAACGCACAATATAATCACGAATGTTTTAGCAATAGCATGAGACATCGTCGAACAAGCTCGTGTCGTGGTCGATCAATACCAACCACTGATAGACTCAACCTACACATTTCTATATCCGTTCCATTTTCTAATGTTAACATTCTTTTTATCAGCAATACTAAAAATGGCCCTTTACATTACATTTCATCGCAAATTTCATATGTGTATGTACGTATAAATGACCTTGTCAAGGGCTTTCAAAGTGTCGTTATGCTACACTGAAAGAAAAATTTAATGAATTCAAATAATCCGTTATTTCTGGGGTACCCAATAACTTATTTGTTCACTTCAAAACAAATTTTTAGGCCCATTCGAAATTGCGTCCCTAAAAAGATACTTTTACCTGTATTGGAAATTAAGAGTCTGACTTGTGTGGTCAGATGGATAAGTACAGACATTCTTTTTCGATCGCGATGCCAATTTGATTGTGACTCTTTTCGAATGGGCCAAAAAATTCGTTTGAAGTGAACAAATAAGTTATTTGGTAACCCCTAAATAACAGATTATTTGAATTCACCAAATTTTATTTTCAGTGTATGTACTTTAACATCCCAATTGTTCAAAAATTGCCATCATCATACTTTGTCAATCGAACGACCTCTCGTGGTTAGATTTCGACATTGGAATCAAAATTGTAACGTGACCAATTGCACTTAACGTATCAATCGTTCCGGCCTACATTCCATCCAAATCCGTATGAAATGAAAATGATAAATCACGAATATACGAACCTGGAAATACAAGTTTATAAATGAAAAGAAGAAATATATAAATATACTGAATATAAATCATACGAATGTTTCGTTCACCCTGTCAACTTCTTTGCATAAAACAAGCACAAACCAAATTGCTTCAATAAATGTCAGTATTTTTATATATGAATAAATGTTAGTTAAACAATCGTCAGATTACAGAGAAATGTTCTTCAAAGAGACACAATATGACGAATGACAAGTTGACTATAAATGAATTATAGTCATTTATAATTTTGAAATGAGGGCAGGGAATAAAATAAAAATGGATTTTATTATTCAAAGAAATTATTCATCAGGAGATTCGAATTTTAATAATAATTAAAATGTTTTTGGAAATTTTATGAAGAACTAGTTTAATTTCTTATGAAGAAATATTAAAAATTCCTTTTTTAATAACGTTTTCTAAATCATTTTCGTTATTTGATTTTTAATAATTTCTATAATTTTTTTTATCTAAAATCAAACAAGTTATTCCAATCTTCTAAAAACTGTTTTAGAAATAATTTCACAATTGAAAATTATCCTTTAACAAAACTTTGCAAATTTTTGAGAATAAATAAAAATAACATATCAAATAAATAATTTATATCTATTTTTATCTCTTTTTCCCTGTCCTCATTTCAAAATTATAATTGATTAGACAACTTCCCCATTTGTCATTCTCTGTATCTTATCAATAGATCAACAACACATTCTCAATAATTATTTATTGAACATAATTCGATTGAAATAACAGAATTATTGATAAAATAAAGAGCAGTGACAAAATTACAAATTAAATGAGTCATGATGATAAAATGATATTTACACCAGGTACGAATCGCGCTATCAGTAAAACAGGTTTTTCTCAAGGCTAATTGTTATTTCACTGATGAAACATTATCCATGTATATATGTCCATACCTACACATAAAAGCTCATGGTAATCTCATCTTATAGTTCACAGACATAAATAAATATATATATGTAGAGGCACATGAAGGGTGATGGTGAAAGAACTTATACCTTGCGTGTCTTGCTTCGTTTACGTATCACGTGCTGCCTTCCAAGTTACAATCTGTCTATCCTCATCCTCCAACGTTTGTTTCCATTCCCTTCTTTGTTTTCATTGTATATAATACATATATATGTCTATTTTTTCGGTATATACCTGCAAAAGCAATAAACATTCATGACCCACGTCAGTGTAATACGAATAACATCAGATACTTCTCTTCCACCCGCTTACTCAGCCTACTTTTTTTTTGTTTTTATTCAAAGTCATTCGTGCTCGTCGATTTGTTCATTTTTTTATTTTTCCATGAACGCGATTACAATAAAATAAATCCAGACATTTTTTTATGGCGTTTTAGTAAGACTTTTTTTGCATTTTTTTACAGATATATAAATATTTAATATCTTTCATATTTTTAGGTTATTCCTAACCTCACTTTTTTGTATCATTGTTACAAACTTTGCTGACCACTGTTGTGGATTTTTTATTTGACTTTCGTGGTTATGATTGACTTTTTTATGTACTTTAATTGTTTTTATTTTCAAATAGAAGAAAATAATGGAAGCTTTATTCCAATAAATGTAGTTAATAAAAATAATATTAATTATTAATCGCCAGCATTTGATTCTTTTTTTTAAGATTCGACCAATTAAAATGCAAAATAAAATACTTGAAGCAAGTTAACAAATGCATGCAGGAAATATAAAGTAACGTTATCTACAATCTTTTGAGGTTATGTTGAGCATAACTACCGTAGATATATACAATATGCTTTCTTTCGTAAGTTTGCACATCATAAACAAAAGTATTTTTGTAAATCTTAAGATGAATATCAAAAACACAACACAATATTAGTTTTAAATATCACTAAATCATCAACATATTTACCGAATTCGTAAACTATCATGGATCCACTGTATCAATATATTTGAAAATTCATGTATACACACACAAATATTTACATAAACTTAATGTATAAATAGGTAAAATAATGAATACACACGTAGGTGTAATTAATATGCACTTAGGTTCATCAATCACAATGAAAAAGCCCGAGATTAATTGCACAATTTCAGTCTTTGAACATGACTGCAAATGTATAAAAACGTAAATAGAGTTTCAAAGAGTAATCCAGGTCGTTACTCTCTTCTACAAAACTTTATCCATAACAGGTGAATGGACAAGACAATTTGGCAATATCAAATAATTGAAACCGACTAGATCTTCAATCGAAGAAAAATTATAAATCCGTAAAATCACTTGTGTTTTGATATACAAAATGGATCCAACGCAAACACCACGTGCTGTAGTTGATTCAAATTCACCACGACCGCCATTGATGGTAAGCCAGTTAGTGAAACAGCTCGTGATATCATGTAGAATACCTGGAATAAATTAGATGAGGAAGTATTCCAACAATTTCCCCAACAATAAAGTCCAATAGCACTTTAAATTCTGTTAAATTTGTCACAATCCTTCATATAAATGCGTACATCAATAATTAATTGATAAATCAAATCAACATGTTACAGTTTCTTTATTATTTCTTCTTATATATATGGTGATATAATTGATTGATTGATTGATTTATTTATTTATTTATTAAATATGCTCTAGCAAGAGCTATGGAGCAAAGATACATATATGACAAGATAATTTTGCATAAATTACAGTAAGTAGTTTAACATAAAGTAAAAATGACTGAGGATTGATTGATTGATTGATTTAATTTGTTATGACCTAGCAAGTGCTATGGGGCAAAAGTATCATTACATTAGCAAGTATACAAAATATAGAAGATACAATAACATAAAGTATCGATTACACAAAGTAAAGTGGTATTATAACGCAAATGAAAAGAACATAGTAAAAAAAATAAAGTTGCAAATTTTAAAATGATATTAAATTAGATCAATAAGAAGTATATATTATACAACAACTGACTTGCATAATCAAAGTATTATAAGTACAGATTCACTCTTAAATAAATAGGTGTAAAGTTTGTTTTTAAAAGAAGACAGGAAGTGAAGAAGAAATAAATTGATTGATTGAAATTAATGAGAATAAGAGTGAAATAATATGATGAGGGGCACTGTTATTATGAAGAAGAACAATTTTAAAACAGTTAAAAAACATAGCAACAAATTTTCCAGCAGGTGAAGCAAAATCCTACATTACCTCCAGGATTTCACAATCGTCCACCTGGTCCGCCACCGGGTTCAGCACGATATCCAACACACAATGGATCCACGGGTGGACCACGTTTAGTAAATCAGCCACCATCAGATCTTCATCGTCTTGACAGTAGATCAACATTAGGCTCACCAACCGGGCTGCCTAATCAATACATCCAACAGAGACCATCATTTGGTCCACCACGTCCGCAAATTTCATCACCAACATCGCCAGGAAATTATCCAAGAGCTTTGTCACCATCAAACAATCCGTCCAATCAACCGCCTATTCGCTATCCCAATCCTGCATCATCACCAAATATTAGAGGACCTTCATATCCAACATCAGGAGGTCAAAGACCACCATTTAATCCTAACTCACAGCAATTTTTACGTTTACAAAGACCTGGATCTTTTGAATCTTCTGATGGTTCACTCCCACCTCAGTTACGTGCTGGTGCATATCCTCAGACAACTGAAAATCGACAAGTAATATCGCGAATAAATTCCGAAACTATTCCTCCTGGAGCAGTGCAAAACAATGGAAGTCAATTGAAAAATACGAAAGCTGTTGTTAATGTAAAAGAACCTAATACGCAAAAAAATCCGCAAATTCGTTTAGAATCCAGTGAAAACATGGAAAGCAATCAACAGCACGTGAATTCGAATATTGTTAATAAAGATCTTGAACAGGAGACAATCAAACGTAAACCAATGTCACGAAATAGCAATGATACTGATGATAATGACAATGATGATGATGATGTTATTATAGATGCAGAAAAGAATCCAACATCTGTTGATGAGATTGAACTTTCTAATATAAATAAATCACTTGGGTCAAAAAGTCCATCACCAGTTCCACGTTCTGATGGAAAATTTACAACTGATGAACAACCCAATGTTAAAATGAGTGCTGAAAGTTCACCAGTTGCCAGCAATAAACAGTTATTAAATGAAAAACTATCTCCATCGCAAGTAGATTATTCAAAAACTCCCGAACGAGAGATTGCAGGGATAGAAAATAAAGATGATAATTTACTAAATAATGAAAATGATGTGGTTGATGATGCGGCAGTAGTTGTTGATAGCAAAGCAAGGAAATCACCATCATCGCTGAAGTTGGATGGGAAATCTTCAGATACATTGAACGCGTCACCTATTCCTACATCTTTAAGTCCATCACCAGATCCAATGATTGGTGTGATGGGATTCGACAATGGCAAGTTGAGATCTCTTTCGCCCAAGTCAATTAAATCTTTATCATCAGGCGCGTCTTCACCTGTACCAACCGTATCGAAGACACCTGAGGTTCTGTCGAAGAATGCAGAGCCAAAGAAAAACAAAACGAATTTTCCTGATAACATTGAATTAAATAAGATACCTCAATCGACAGTCGCAAACACTGAAATGAGAGAAAAACTAAGTCCATCTCGAGCTCAAACTCCGAATCCATCGATGAAACGATCAACGTCGGGACGTTCAATAAAATCAGGTTTTTAATATAATAAATTTTTTAGAAATAGTTAAATTTATGGCTTTATATTTTAAGACATCCTATATTATGATGTTTTATGTCAATGGAAATGCCTAAAAATTCTAACTATTGATCGGTTTAATTGATTTTATTAATATTCAGTTTGTTTTTCAGATGCAGGAAAAAACAATGGAGTAAATCCAATTGTGCAAGCAACAACAGTAAGTTTCGTAATGTTTTATAATAAATTTACAAATTTTCAAATCACTCTGAAGAATTACTAATTAGTAAAGCTGAAGAATATCTCAATGAGTATTATAACAATTTTTATACGTAATATTCAGAAATGTTTAATCAAACAAAATAAATTAACATCTTTATTACATAAATTTATATGTATTTCATTTATTTATTTATTTCTCATTTACTTTCAATCAGCCAACGACAAATGGCGTTTCACCAACAAAAAAATTACCGACGCAATTGAAAGATGGAGAAAAATCAAAATCTGCAGGATCGCCAGTGAAATCACCAAGCAAATCTATCAAGTCTTTACCAAGAACTCCAGACTCAGGTCCACCCTCAACAATTGATAAAAAAAGTATTACAACAATGCAAATAAATCGTTGCATCATTGTTAAAGTTCATGCTAAATTATTCTATATATAAAAATGTCATTTGTTTTTTTTTTTAGAAGTGCCGATGAACAAAGTCCAAGTTGGCGCAGCGCCATCACCTAACCTCAAAACAGTGCGATCAAAAATTGGCTCACTAGACAACACAAGTTATAAACCCGGAGGTGGTAAAGTCAAAATTGAAAATCGAAAATTGGATTTCAGCAAAGCTCAACCAAAAATTGCTGCAAAAAATGATAAATATGCACCAAGTGGTGGCGATAAAAAGGTAAATATGGAGTATACCTATATAGTGCATATTGTCGCGAGAATTCCAGGCTCAAATAAGTACTAACTTTTTATAGAATTTATTTAGAGCTTGAAAAAATTTGTAAAATATATTAATAATTTTACAATGAATTATAATTGTTTTTTATATGTACGAATTAATTTGAAAGTATTTATTTTAAAAAATCAGTCAGTCCACATTAAAAATTGACGCCATTTTGTTTGGTGAATTAATTTGACAACAGCGCCTTTTTCAGCTGTTAAAATCTAACCTATACATCAAATGCAAATACATGTGTATGTGTAT
>JAQQBR010001835.1:3786293-3797537 GCA_030347285.1 Microctonus hyperodae
TTGGCCAAAAAAAATTCGGAAAAAAGGCCTTTTTTTTTGAGCTCCCAACTAGACCTGTCCCCTTAATCAGTCTAATATATATGCAAATAATTAAACAATTGTTCATATAATATATATGCATATATTCTGTTTTATTCCTTTATATTCAGTGTACATAATATTTCTAAATTTATTTTTTCTCATTAAAAGTTATCGTTGAATATACTCGTCATGATTCTGATGAACGTCACAAATGCCAACTTCATATTTATATATTCCATTAATTTTTCAACTACCATTTCATTCATATATTAATATTATTTCTCATTTTACAATAAATTAAAAAGCATATGTGATGTACATAGTGTATCGTTATTCCTCAAAACTTTACAAATTTCCATCAACTATTTCAAATTTCTTCACTCAACTTTATTAAAAATTGTCTCAGCATTATTTTTCATTTATAAATAATTTCCTATACATAAAATCATTTTATTTTCTTCTCATACGTATCATAAACATTAAAAAAAAAATACTATCATCAAGAGAAACATTTCTATCATCATATTATTTCATCTAGTTTTTTCATATAGGTACATATGTACGCAAGAAATTTTATGCGGCGATTTTGAATACATTTTTATAAATATGCAATACGAAATATCTTTACATATTTACACATAATATAAATTGATCATTATGATTGGTTTAATAATGTTATCAACCTGCTTTATTTTATTTTATTAAAGACCAAAAGCAATTATATTTATTATAAATTTGAAACGACGCAATAAAGAGAAAAACGATACACAAATACATATGTACATATATCGAACAATAAAAATAGCATTACTACAATAACAAAAAAATATAAGTTTATATAAATAACAACATATTTTTACCTTATTTTCATTCAAAGACATGGCTACCTTTAAGTAATAATATTTCAAGTTCATATTTCTTATATTTTATATTTAAAAATAAACGACACAAAAAAATAAATGATAATTTAACATTATTGCTTTTAGATTATACCTATGTTACTTTGCGTATTTAACTTATTTTATTTAAGCCAGGAAAACTATTTTAAATCTCTACAATAATAAGGCTCAAAAGGCATATTGAATAATCCTTTGAATTATCTTGTGATTGTTTCAATTTAATTAATTTGATTATATTATTCAAACAGTTTAATGATTTATTTTTTATTATTCAACACTTTGAACGATTCATTTCATTCATACACTATTTTTATATGTTGTCAAATATAATATGCTACACTTGAAGTTCTGGTATAAAAAATAAATTATTCCGGAGGTATTTTCCAAACAAATTGTCATTTGCTTAAATATATTTCTAATAACTTGTAAGAATGTTATTAAAACTTGAAACTTCATTTATATTTAATGCTACTTATTATTTTCTGACTTAAATTGCTAAATATATTACATACATATTTGTTGTATATATAATAAAAAGGCAGGAAATAGTAACAATAAACAAATAAAAATTATTTTAAAATGTCTACAGTATGTAAGTATTAATAACTATATTTTTCATTCGTTGAATTTTTTATTAATAAAAAAAAAAATGATTTTCAAGTAATTGTGAATTGTTTAATTTAAAAAATGTCTACTAGATTTGTTTATTTAATATTTGCATTAACGAAAATGTTCCGTTGAGTTATATTTGATTGGTTTTGTTCATTTTAAATTGCAACATTGTTTGTAGTGTTATGAAATATAGTAAAATCAAAATAAAATAATACAAAAAAAACATCAACATTTAATAGCGTTATTTTATTTGAGTATTTGTTTTTTTTTTCACCGATGAATTTTGAATGAAAATAGATTGGAATGATATTTACAAGTAATGATAATGTTAATAGAGCTGTTACTGCTAACATAAAATTGTTACGGTACTATTATTTTTGTTATTTGTTAATGTATTAATTCTGAAATTGTAAATAATCTATTGATTTTAGCAATTTTCATTTTTGAGCGTTTCTCGATTTGTTTTATAATTTTTTTTCTTGTTATTTAGCACTGTGGAAGAATAATAATAAGATAAAAAATGGTAAAATAATTCGCAAGCTTTGAAATATCTAAAAAATAAAAAAAATCATAATTTTTTAACTGAATGAAAATGAAAATAAAAAAGACATTATGAATGTATATAAAATGAAATGAAAATAAAAATCGCGTACAATTTTTTAGATACAATAATGAGAATTAATTCAACAATTAAATAAACAAATTTACATAAACCACAACACTAAAAAATAATAAATATAAATTTCAATTTTTTCACCACGTTGCGTTTCAATAAATTTATTTTCATTTCGCTTGTTGTCACGCGACTAGATAATTTCTTAAGTACTTGATAATTTGTACCGTAGCAAAAAATTTTATGCTAATTCATCAAAATCATTTTTTGCATTATCAAATAATTTTGTTTGATCATGATCATTGAAGCTTCTACTGAAGCATTCATTCGTTGTTACTGTAACAGCCAACACGACTTGATTCGTGTGGCCATTTTGCATGTGTTAAGAATGATCCTGTTTCGATAATAAATGCATTTTCTCCTCCTCATCAACATTTGTTTTCTTTTCCGCTAATATTCGCGCTGCCTCCGCTTGACGAGCCATTATTTCAGCATCAAGATCCAGTTTACCCTCGCCACCAATAGAAGAAATTATTTCCGACATTTTCACCGGTGATGTTTTCAACTGGCCATTAGGACCACTCTTTGGCGGAATAAATTTCGAATTCGTAATTGGACTAGCGCTAACTGGCAATGGCGATGTTGGTGCTGTTGTACTGTGTTTTGGTGATCGCTGAGTAATGTCAGATAATTTAATATCGTCGCTATTAGCACTGAGTATAGGTGATGGTGGCGTACTATGATCATCTTCATCCAGTGAATGAAGTAGCTTTTCAACTTCATCATCAAACTGATCATGACTGGGCGATGGATCTTTTTGGCTTCTTTCCAATAGTGTAGCACGTTTTGCTGCCAAATACAACGATCGCTTAACTTTAACATAAAATACTTCTGTAATTGCCCGCACTGTATAATCAGGCACAAATGTATGACGTAACATTGCATTCAAATTAATAGATTGGATACTCCCCAAAGTTTGTGGATTTACATTAATAGTAGGCGACTCAACCACCACGCCGATATTTGGACTCAATGCTTGACATCCAAAATATGTAAATGGCCCACTTTCAAATGTTAAATTTTCTTTTCCAACTGTCACCTCTACACGACCTTCTAATATTAAAACAAAATAATCTACAGGTTTGCCTTGTTGATAAATAATAGCGCCAGCATCATTTCTTGCTTTTTCACGTGATTTTACTTTGATATGATTAATAATATCTTGTTTGAGTAATCGTCGTAATATTGTTTCTGATATTGTATCTGGTTTGAATGGTGGAACTGTCGTTGATAAATATTGAAACATTGCTAATGTTAATTGTGGTGATATATGAATTCGTTGACTATCTTTTTTCTCGGCAAATAATGTAAAGTCGGGCATTTTTGGTCGTGTTGTAAGTCGCTTACGTTTACTTCGATTATCTGTAAACACATCAGTCTCATCCATAATTTCAGCTTGTATCAATTCTTCTATAACATCTTCCAATGTAACCAATCCGATGACTTCATAGAATGGATCACCCTCGCCCTCATTATTGACTCGTTGTACAAAAGCCATGTGTCCTTTATAACCTATAAATATGTGAAATAAAATAAATCTTTGAATTTATGATAATTGTAAAAATGATTAATATAAAATATTCATTTCTTTAAAAGTTTTTACCTTCTTTAAATTGCTTAAACATTATGTCTAGGGTTACATCTTCAAAGACAAAGTTGCAGGGATTTTGATAAAATTGACAAAGAGTTTTTAATGGAGTATTGTCATCAGGATCAACAAATGCAAGATCTTTAATATAGAGCATTGTTATAATATTATTTCTTGCACCTTCAAATACAGGAATTCTTGAAAAACCTGTACATATTAACATAGAAAAAAAAAGATTACAATTAATTAATTATTAAATAAAATTTCATATTCAATATTTCATTCATAAATAATTGATAATGTATTTTATAATAATCAGTAAATTTTTATCGACTAATTATTATTTTCTGGTAATATCACTCGAGCCCATTTGATAACATTTATTCATTTTTTATCAGCTTTCATGCGACATTCTTTTGGATAAGTCATTACCTGATTTCATGATCTCCGACACAGTTTCAAAGTCGAGAACTGCGTTATAATCCAGCATGTAGATGTCCTCAATACGTGTCATAATGTCTGCAACTGTTTTTTTTCTCAATTCAAGAGCACCCGCAATTATATTAACTTCATCTTTTTCCAAATCATTAAATCCAGTTGTTACCTGAAATTAAAATTCATTTTAATACTGAATTATTATCAACAATTGAGTAAAATTAAATATATAAATCAATCTGATAATTCTTGTCATAACTTTCCTAAATATGATAATGCATAAGTAGAATAAATTTGATAGATATCGAGTTCATTATCATTACGTCACAGGACTTTCATCATTTTCAACAGTTTTATTTACTCTCGAGTAAGCACCGACAAAAATACATAAAGAGAATATTTGTACTTTGAATCCTTTCATTAAGTGGTTCAATACACTTCTGACTACGGCAATGCGTACCGAGATGTGATAAAAAATAAAAAGAATTCTGATTTTATATTTATGTACATGTAAATGTAAATGCAGAGAGGTATATACTAAAAAAAAATAATCAAATTGCCAACAAATTTTATCGTGATCGTTCATAGAAACGAATAGCAGAAATATAATAGTAACAGCCATGTTAAGTAAATTATATTCCTTCAAAATTTTTAATATATTAATAAATTAATTTGTGATATTTTTTATTGACCATTTGAGAATCACTGCAATGCTGTACGATAACGCTCATTCGATAACATTAATCGCAATAATATCACATTCCTTCCATACATTATCGTAATTTTTTTTTTTTTTTTTGAGGTTAGCTCCGGTTGTAGGTTATGTTTGTTTCTTCTACCTATTCTTTCGGTAATATAACACAGGGTCTCTTTTTCTGTTTATATTATCGCATTTTGTCTTTAGTGAGGTTATGAAACATTCGATTAATAAAAAAAATTATATATAATGTTTAAAATAATATTTACCTTAACGAGTTCTTTTAAACGTTCTCGGTTATACACATTTCCAATTTCTTCGCCCAGCATACAATCGAGAAATTTACTGATTGGATAGCTCAGAGGAAATGTAAGAAGCATTGTAGCCTTCGTGATAAAAATTGTTTTTGCCCCTACACATAAACCATGGCGACTACAAAATGCCTAGTAATAATTAAAATAGTAATAATCATTCAAAATAAAAAGATAGAAATTTTATCATTTTATTAAATTGATTACTTACTTGGGGTGATATCTCGCCAAAGATTACGATAGCTATTGTTGAACAAATGACCGCAACTAAACCAGACGTGAGGCCATCAAGCAGAATAGTGAAAATTGAATTGACAAGAACATTGGAAAATAAAATAGAGCACAATAGATAATTTCCATGATTTCTCACCGGTTGAATTGCTCTCGCGTATTTTCTTTCCTTTAAAATAATTTTCATTCATGTAAAACACACATTAATTATTAACAAATCATGTATACATTTTTTTATAAGGAGAAAATTATACCGTTTCTGTGCCTGTATTGCAGAGAATTTTTAATTCTGTATGATCCATAGACATGAGACCCAAATTAAGTCCAGAAAATAATGCAGAAAATAATAGACACACCAGTATGATAACAATTTGAAGCCATTGTGGTAAAACTTTGGCATAAGTTTTGATCTAATAAACAGAAAATAAAAAATTATACACTAATATAAACTTTAATAAATTTATATTAATTTATTTTAATCACATATCATCAAGTGAAATATCAGAGTATTTTGATTATGTTATCATAGTCTGATAAAAATCGGCATTTCTGAATTTGTATTAATTTATAAATTACCATTTTATAACTTTCTGTGCCTTGATGTTTGTACGAGACCTTCTCATTATTGATTGTCGAATGTCCCGCACAAATATAAAAAGGTGATCCTAATGGCAATTTAACATTTACTATTGCCGAGTAATTATCAACATCTTGAACCTAAAAAAAAAGTCTCAATAAATACATTAAATTCTATTTTTTTTTTATTTTCATTAATTAATTATGAATTGAAAGAAGAAACAATTTTATTTTATTCGTAAATACCTAGAAATCTTGTATTTAATAAATTGTTATTAAATAATATATAAACAAATAAGATTTTCTGATAATAATCCCAAGAATGAAAAAAAAAAAAATATTTTTTCTTTTTGACCGTTTTTATGAAACAAAAAAATTGAATAAAAGGAGCCAAAAAATAATTAATTAATTATAATAACTTACGGCGAATTCCTCAGATCTTATTCTATCACACCTCGTTTCCCGAGCTTGCAAAGCATCTGTGAATGTAACACGAGTGTGATTTGTTATTCCATTACCAAATAAACGAATTACTGCATTTGTTCCTTCCAAAATTTCCGGAACTCCTTCTTCAGTAAAGCTCGGATCTTTGTCTGCCATTTCCACTCTCAAAGCTTCAATTCTAACATCATCAAAATCTCCTGATGAAGTTTGATGTCCAATACCACCCTGATTTATATCCCGTTTCAAACGTACATCTTCACTAAAAAAAAAAAAAAAATAAATATGTTTTAAAAATTATCATAAAAATTACAATTAATATTTGTCATAATATTAAATAATTAAAGTGATGATATTAAAAGTGTTAAAGAGATGCGATGGCAAGAATAAACAATGTAAAGTGCTAACGCAAGTGTAGGAATTTTGGAGTCTCAATTGATATAGCATATGTAAATGTACGCATGTACCAGTGGGTCAAGGTTGACGGTGACTCTGTCAATTGGAAGAAGTTAAATACATCACGTCATAATGAAGAAAAATAAATAATAAACTTTTCCCATGATCAATGAAGTTGATGTAAAATTTAACCAGATATTAATTTTCTTAAAGAATTTTTTATACTGATTATATTAAGTTTATAAAAATTCATAACGAATTTCACTGTGGCAAAAATGTATTTACCTTGAAACATAGGATATGAAGGAGGTTTGGTTGACGGCCAAATAGTGAATCATAGTACAATAGCAAGACCCAAAACTGATACCTTGAATAGCCACATACAAATAATACCATTTATAATTTCACAATTTATTTATTTTATCTCAATATTAAATATCCGATTAATAAATCATCAAAGCTCTTATTTATCATAATAAAAAAATAAGCAAATATTCTTTTAATAATTTTTACAATTCTGTAAATGACTCGAAGTATGTATCACGACCAGTATTTTAAGTATAAAAAAAAATATTTAAATATGTATTTACACATAAGAAATTAATTGCAGTTTAGTATAAAATTATTTGGTGAAAGAGTTCAAATGATTTTAAATAGCCAATGGGAAACATAAATGTTTATGTCTTCTATATTAAAATTTCGTTCATCAACGAAAAATAAAATGAAAAAAAAAAAAACAATATCGCTTATAGTCTGGCATATCGGGAATACCAATGAGATGTAGGTCACGATATCTATTTTTGTATATGCATTTATATATAAGTACTAGAGACGGTGGAATTATCCGTGGCTGAGAGACTAGCTTCCTTGAATCATTGGTTGGATTATTAGACTTTACGTCAACAATTTTATATTTATCACTGAATTTTAATAATATTATTCAGTGGGATATTAACAGAATAAACCCAAGAGTGATATTGTAATGTAGAAATGAATAAATAAATATAATTATTCAATATTATAAGAAATTATATTTGTATAAATATGTTGAATATATTAATAATATATTCGTTAATTGTTCATTAATATTAAAGATTGTGATGAATTGTTGAGTTTCTATGTATTAATTTGTGTGTTAAAATAAATATTAAATTGCAATTGAGTGAATAATAATTGTTGAGAATTGATTTAATTAGTGTTGTCATTTGGAATGATGAAAAAATGTTATGTTGATGACGAGACTATATAGAAAAACTCAATTGTTTTTCCTACAGTGCTTTTATTTTGTTATTCTTCAAACAATTACAAAGTTGAAGAATAACATTCAATTATTATGTTTATTTGTTTAATAAAAAAATAACATTTTTTATTCCTAGTTATCATTTTCACTCACTTTTTGAGTATAAATTCTCTGCCAACATTGTTTCCTGCTTCCATCTGTTTATTATTATTCATTAGACAAAAATAGACGGAGTTAACCTCAAAATTGGATTTTTCAGATAGCCCATAAAGTGCTTTGTCGCCTTTATCAGCGATCCAAATATTGTCAAGTGGATTTTTATCATCACAATTATTTTTTTTTAATGACCATTGATAATTATGAACATTTTGTAAACCCGAACCAATCACTTCTATCACAAGTTTATAATTGCTTAGATTGAAGGTAGGTCCAATAGATTTTATATGAGAATCATTATAATTTATTAATTTCACTGATGTCACTTCAACTGGTGAATTAATTATTCTATTATGTATTACACTAGCATTCACAGTAAATAAATTTAAGAATGCGACAATGATGATAAATAAAAAAGCCGGTGGTCTATGCAGACAACCAACATCTTGAAACATTGTTTGATGATGTTTTAAATAATGATGAATTTGATTAATGATGTGACGATTGATGTGTCGTTGATAATATCTGTGTTGTGTATGAATATTAAGTGAAGATGGAAATTTGAATGGTTCAATGATTGGTTTTATATATCTAGAGTATGAAGAAACGTATAATGAAAAAAAAATGATTGTGCTAAACACTATCAAACAGCGCCGAAACCCGAACTCTGCCGACTGCCAACATCCTGGCAAAAATCCTGCAAAGTTATATACAGTGCTGCCACTAGTGTTACTATAAGTAACTAAACTGAGCTGCGCGCTGCTGAAATCGTGTGGTTGGTGGTGTGGACTGTGCATTAACCAATCAAGTTTGAATATTGAAAAAAATTTCGAGCATGCGCAGTTTTTTTATTTTATTACAAATTTTGAAATATTTATTAGAAAAAAATTGTTTATAATTTATGAATATTTTTTATTATTGTTTATAAATTGTATTCTTAGACTTTTTAGCGTATGATAAGTATTTGGGTTAGTTTATAGTAATATTTTTATATTATGTATAATAATAAATATATGACCATGAAAAAATTTTTGGTAATTACATGACATGCGCAGTCGTCAACTCAAAATATTTCGCCTGCAGTGACCTCTACTGTTCAATAATGGATACTATAATTAATAATGAGAGGGTAATATGAGAATCGGTAAAGTAAATACTGATTTTGAAGAATTGAGGTTATCTTATGCTTTTAATACAAAAGGTATCTCAAAATGTCTGTAAAGCAGTTTATGATGATACTGGTGTTTGAATTCAAATGCTATTTTGTGTGTTAGAAAAGAGTATTTTATAATTTTGCTTTGATGTTTTGCATACTGTACAGTTTTGGTGATGTCTCGTAAACCTTTCAAATAAAAATTACACACTATTGAAGCTCCACTATGACATGAATGTAAAAATTAGAACATTAAAAAAAAATATTGAAATTAAAAACAATAGTTTTACCTTAAACATTATCTGAGTAAGTATAATATTGTCCAAAATTATAATTCACAATTGTTTGAAGTATTTATTTGTTAAATTTTTTATTTTTGACGAATTATTGGAGAATATTTTAATAATTCCGAGATTAGTTCCTCATTTGTTCTTATTGAATATCGATGGATAATACCTACAAACCGATCTGCCCATTGCTCCCCAATGAAAATCCATTTCTTGCATAAGGATTTCACATTTCAGTATGATTCATTCGTAAAACCGATTCAATCTTATTGATGCCTCAATGGGATACCCAAAGTCCAACCCATTGGTTTGATTGTATCCGATTGAATTAATTCAATCGGAAATGAAACGAATTGTATCGGAATCAATGATATTTTTTAAGCAGGGCATATTATCATTTTGGCACTCCCTTGCCGTTACTAGCAAATGTGTGTTTGGTCTATAACATTATCAATCTATTGATTTTTGCGCGCCTTACGTCTATATGTTCGTGGATAAATCTTCAGATCCACCGTTAGATTGACGACTCAGGATCACATAGGGTAGACCGCGTTTGTTTCTTACTTTATTATGTTCAATGATGTCATAAGACCCCGCTGAAAAATTAAAAGTGTCATAATTATTTTTTGATAGCATCACAAAATATCTAATTACTTTGCATAATTTTATTCTTACGATTCATTCTGCTCTTTCGAAGACCACGAATGGGGAATACATTCAATACAGTTCGTTTCAGATTTGCCGTTGAGGTTAATTTTATATTTTTTGATTTCATATTTGCAGTCATTATGATATTATAAGTATAGTGTTTTGTCCTTTAGTGACATTGATTTTCATACATACTGGAACCGCAGGACGTATAGGTTTTCCTTTTGCACTTAACACGTTAGTGACATACCATTCCCCATGGAACTGCATAAATTGATAATAAATATAATTTTATGAAACAATAAATATTTTTTTGATACATAACAGAGTCATAAAAATATGACATCAATGCATTAAAGTTGGACGTTGTCATTGTACTGCGATATATTTTCAACCAAATTTGTCAATTAAATCTAATTATAATAATTTTTTTAACTTACCTCATCAGGATTGTAGTTTTGTCCAGTGACATTATTATACGTCAGAAAACACACAAGTAAAGTGACAATGAAAACTTTTACAAGTGCCATTATCATTTATAACAACAACTTATTTTATATACACAATAGTAGAAGCACAAAATTTTTTGAAGAATATGAGTATCCAATTGTTATATTGAATCAGTCGAAGACTGAAATTATTTTATATCGAAGAGCTAATTTTCCATTCTTTCATACGTATGATTCGTGAGAGAGAGAGAAGTGTTCTACTATTATTAATAATATACGTATATTGATACAATGAGATTATGTTGAAAGTAAATTTATTTTCAGAAAATTTAATTGTCACCGAGTCAAAGTTCGATTTTTACGATGCTTCGATTACGTCCACCCAAATCATAGTGCACGATGACGTCAATAATGTCTTACATGACGGTATG
>JAQQBR010001835.1:3850231-3860696 GCA_030347285.1 Microctonus hyperodae
TGCACTAGTTAAAACGGACAAAAACAGTACAAATAAAAAAATAAAATAATAATTATAGGAAGAGTTCACAAAAAAAAATGTTGGAGTCAAAGTTTCGTAGAAAATATTTAACAAATGCACTTTATAAAAATTAATATGAAAGATAACCTCCAAAAAGAAGTTAATTTTAGATGGCAAACTATTTCTATTGAACAAATTGAAAATCCATGATTGGTATTGTTGAATAAGCTTCAATATTATGACTACATGTAGCTAAAAAGTCTAAACAAAAGCAATACTTTACTAATTATTATAAATAAATGGTAAAATAAAAAGTACAATAAAACTGATTATATTCCATACAATCTTTTAATGTCGTAACTTTGTCAGTTCAAGACGACAATTTTGTCAAATTTACAATAGATTATTGTGAATTTTAGTTTTATTCATCACTTATAATTCATGAATATGCATTTTATAATATGGTGCATAATTTTTAGATATTTGTCTACTTTCGAAATGAATTTCAACAATTTTTCAGCCACAATCAATGAAATATTTAAAGTGGGAAAACTGGTTAGACAGTTGAAAAAATCGTTTTTGTTTTATTTAATAAATTATTAGTAAAACTATTAAAAAATATGTTCACAAAATTTTGAATGAAAATTTTAGTGCTTCTTTCATAATCCCTGAGTTCGTTATATGTAAAATCGAGCAATTATTCAGGTACCCATTTACTTACTACTTGGCATGTATTTGGAAGGTCGTGTAGAACGTCGACAATAGCTCTTTTATATATTTTCACGGTAGAATCCTTAAAAACAAATTTCTAGATGTATTACATACATATACACATCAATCGGCATCTGTTGAAACCAAGCGTCGGCTTTAACATCATTCTAGTGCTGACTTTCGTGCAGTGTATATCAAATTTATTAGCAAAATGACTTCATATCCGAAAAGCAAAGATTGCAGTTCTTATCGTCCTAGTAGACCACGTAAAAGATCTTATTACGGGAATCAACATACTAATAGTAAATCAAGCAAGCGTGATGAAAATGATAAGAGCACTAGCGCAAAAGAACTTTCAAATGCTGCGAGTAAAAACGTAATTGTTAAAAAGATTTTGATAAATTAATCAAATTCGTTGAGTTGATATCTTGCTTTTAATTTCATCTCATGTTTTTTAAATTTGTCAGTACTTTTTTAAAAATAATATTTGATTTCATATATTCTGAGTTTCATCAAATCTTATTAAGTAAACTATTTTGAGGTTATGATCAGAGATTTCTTTCTGACCACAGTTTTAAACATAATTTTTACTAACTGATTATAGATTTAATATGAGGTATAAATTGTATTCTACTATAAGACAATGCTAGGTTTCTGAATCTTACATATATTCATTATTTTTAAATTATAAAAGTTTATATTTTATAGGATAAAATGGCGGGAATTGTTCAATATATCATCGTTCGAGGGGATTTAATGAAAACTATGGATTGGCCAGTTGGTGCAATAATAGCCCAAGCTTGTCATGCATGCACAGCTGTTACTCATCTCTTCTACAATGATGAACACACTCAAGAATATCTTAAAAACTTGGATAATATGCACAAGATTGTTCTAGAGGTAAGGAACATTTTTTTCAATCACCTAAAACTATGATATTCAATATCTTCTAAATTTTTAGGCACCAAATGAAAAAAGTCTGAACGACTTATGCACAGTTTTAAAGGAAGGAATGATAAATCACAAACTTTGGATTGAACAACCGGAAAATATAGCCACGTGTCTCGTTACCAAACCATATCCCAAAGAAGAAATACAAAAATACTTTAAAAAATTTAAATTATTTAAATAATCATAGAAGTCAATAAAATATTTTTATATCCAAATAAATATGTACATATGTTTTTTTTTTTTTGTAAGCAAACTTTTCGTCATTTTCATTTTTGTTAAGATTGAATTGATGATTGCTTAATCGCATTGGGTACGAAATTGATTGCATTACACAAAAATATCTGGAATAATGCAGGAATATTACAAGAACATTGCAAGCTTGCACATGATTATTAATGTCGGTTTTTCATTTTTATTTCTCTCTTTGATTAATTTATGAAATTTTGTTTATTCAGGAACATTTTAATAATTAAAATTAAATATTACACAAGAAGTAATAAGTCTTATTTCATAATTTTGATATTTAACAATATAATTTTTCGTATTTTGTAAATAATGTCATTACTGCAAAGTAAAGTTATTGATATAGCTGGATATTATAATTTCATCAAAAATAGTTTTACAGACGAGAAATAAAATTGCGATTAATTTGTAACATAGATTGAGAAGCTACTCAAAAATATTTAGGAATTCATATCGTTTTATTAGATGAAATGATTTGAGCTTGATAAATCATACTTTTTATTAAGTAAAAAACTGAATCAATCCTAAATTACGATGATTGAAATGTTGACAAAATATAATAATGATTGTATACATGAAAGTGTTTTGTCATAATCAAGTATTCTAATTGAATTATGCATACCATTTGCGAAAAATTAGTGCTTTTCAAGTTGGTCCTCAGAGATTGTGTATCACATTACAAAATATATTTAATCGACAAATTGAAACACTAGAGTAAATTCAATGAAAAGCAATGATTAATATTATTGTCATGATGTTACGTACTTCACTGTAATTTTATAGAGTATGTTTCACATTTCGCAAATTTTTTCTAATTACTTTTCTAAAAATAAACTGAGCGTCTATACTATTATATGAATTTACAATCATAGATACACTCAACATTAATTAATTTCATTAATAAGACATTTGATTTCCCACTTCGGATTCAATAAAAAAAATTGTAAAGAATTTAATTACAATATTCAATAATACCATCATGCTAATTTTAATTATCAATTCTTGCACATTTTTCTTTTATAAAATAACAAAAGGCACAGTATTATAATTTAACCCATTGAAAAACGCTTTATAAACGTAAATATAATATAATATTTTTCAATAATTAGCGACAAACATATAATATAAAATTGAATGGGAAGAAATATCAATATTATAAGATACTATACATACCCTATTGATGATAAATTAATGGATTATGATACATTTTATGCGCAATGTTAATAATTATTACGTACGCGTTATAATTAAATATTTTTAATATTAAATTGAATAATTATGCTGCCATTATTCAATGAAGATGATTCGGAGATAGCAATTGTTTATATCGTATTTCACATTGCATGATATACTACACATACCATTTTCTTTTTGATTCAAATAAAATTGTTATTGTATATTTTCATATATTAGGTTAAATATTATATACTTGAACGAACGGACACATTTGGACGCTTGACACTGTAAGTACATTTATTTACAACACTTACGGGACAAGACTTGGATTTCACTTTGTGTTAATTTATGGTTCATAATTCGGTGTAAAATTAACAGGCTAAATAAAACGTCGCCGTTGATTAATAATTATTCATTCGAGGATATTAAAACTGAGGGGAAAATCGCGGACGAGTCAAGATAAATGCATGCATCAATGTAAATTTTATGTGGAATTTAAAATGATATTTATATAGATAATAAAAATCATTATTAATATCTTTTGTTTATTCACTACGGCTCTTTTTTCTTTATATTAATCTTCCTTTGTTTTTTCTTTCTATGTTCCATACTCTTTCTTTTCATTATTTCTTTCATCATTTCTTGCTCATTGATTTCTTCATTTTTTTCCTGTTCTTCCTCCCCGTCTTCATTTTCATTCTCTTCTTCTTCCTCTTGTAACCATTCGTGTAAAATTCTTGACTAAAAATGAAAAAAAAATCCACTTTAATTCAACTAAAACAATTTAATTTATTACTATAAAATCACTTGGATAATTTCAAGTGATTTTATTGGGTAAATATCTAGTGAATATAACTGATAAAAAATAAAACTTCATGCAAGCACAATTATAATGAAGCATAATACGATATGTAATTTAATCTATTATGTATATTATATTGTTATGAAAGGATGGAAATTACCGAATGGGTGAGTTAGTTTGGTAGTACATATAGATGAGTCGAGGAATAAACTGCATCAGCTGTAGAACTATACATTAGGTATTGTTTTAGCGAAGTTGTAGTGGTAGAAGTAATAATAGTAGTTATATGATGGTAGTAGTTCCTGATTGTTGATGTATGTGTTGAGCGAATTGTCGCGATTTTGATGTCAAATAGATATAGGTATTTATTTCTCAGCAAGATTGCCACTCGGATCCGTATATTCCTCTTCATAATCCTCTTCGTGTTCATCATAATCAGTTTCAGCTGGCTCTGGCCCTTCATTCGCTGGATTTGGAGTACTCATGATGTCCTGCTAACCATTAGACTTTTTTTTTTTTGCGAAAATATTCTACCAAACTAATAAACTTTTTTTTTGTTCTCTATTTATGCAAAAGCTTTTTACTCAATTATTGAACGAAAATCATTAGATAAAAATCAGTCCCAATTAGTTTTGATTAGAAAATTCACCCACAAAATATATGAATAATTGATCAGAAAAAAAATTTACCTGAGGTGCTCTCCAACCACATCCAGCAAGTGGAAGTCCATCAGCACCAAGTGGACATGGTGCATCTAAGCCTGGTACACCTTGATCACCTTTAATGCCTTTATCACCTCTGCGTCCTTTTTTACCTGAGCTGCCCTGAAATCATCGAAATATGTGACATAGTCATTGTATAAAGTTCCTGACTGAAGATTGGGAATATATTTTATAAGGTTCATGAGATTATTATTATTTGTTTATTATCTTTTGTATTAATTTAGTGAATTTTTTGAAATTTACGTGCAGTTAGGCCAGGCATTATAAAATAGATTTTGCTCAAAATTCAAAAAATTAAATATATTATGATTTATGGTTTGGTGTATATGTATTTATTTGATGAATAGATAAGAAATATGATTTAGATAAGGTAAAAGCTGACGTGCATAAGTGCTTTATCGTTTTGTTGGAAATATTGTGTTTATCAGCCCGCCTAAAAATTATTATGAATACTTATCTATTAATTAAAAATTAAAAATTCAGTTTTTATCAGAATAAATAACTAATTATTCTAAATATAATTAACAAGTGTGTATTTTGTTAATATTGAAATTAATAAATGGGAATTGATGCACATGTTAAACAAAAAAATAAAACAACCCGATTTGCTTTGTCTATATAAAGCCCTAACATTAGAACAAGCACTTGCAATTAAAATGAGCTTTATTTCTATCGAAAATAATATTCAAAATAAAATTATAAATTTATTTTCTTTTTTAGCATAACATACATTCTATCTTTTTCACTTTTTCAATTTTCTAGACTATACGTATAATGAATTAAAAATATTTAAGAATTATTTGTTTTCTTAATCATAAAATGAAATTTTAACAAAAATTACTAAAATCAAAATTTAACGATTTTACTATTGGCTATTTGGTAAAATTCTGATTACTTGAACTTAATCATTCACCTTAATTAAAAAAACAAAAAAAAAACATCGATATTATTACATTGTAAATTTTTACCTCACAAGAAATTATATACAACATCAATCACAAAAGTAATTAATAAATTATTTCATTGAATCAAATATGCAATTAGAAACTTTGATTTAATATTAAATAATCATTAACAAAAAAAATAAATAAATAAAAGATGAATAAATATACAACGGAATAAAGTTCATTATGCATATACAATTTTGATTGTATATTTAATACAAGAGATTAATATATATCCCTTGAGTATTTGTTAGATATGGTGGTGGTAGCGACCTGATATCACGATTCTGAATTCGACAAATTGCGATTAGCATAAATATATATACAAATATTTATATTCAATGATATATACCAAACTTTCCTTTCTCATACTGTCTAATATTGTTCTTATAAATCATAACTATTTACACCAGACTCGAGTAAAATATAATTCTGATAACACTTTACTAATGGGAGATAATTCGTGATTAGGATATTTATACTCACGGTTTCGCCAAGGGCACCTTTGTCGCCTTTCGAACCCTGTAATATGGTCACATTGCAGGAATGATTAATTGGCAAGGAAGTGTGAAATTAATTGGGCAAGGAAGAGTTGTCGGTTATAATCCGACAATTGCCAATGGCCCAGATTAGAATGCCAGATGTGGTAGATATATATTTGATATGATATCGGAATAGGAGAGATGTAAACTTCTAAGGCCATGCTTCGGTTGTTGTCAAAGAGGCCGGAATAAATTGGATGGGAATTAGGGAAGCGCTAGAGTTACAAGTTCACGGATCTCTTCATTAATGATGGAACGTGTAGAGTGTGAAAGTTTGATTGCGGAAATCGTGAGACAGATGAGCGGATGGGCTGTTGAGTGAGGTCGGGAATTATACCTGAGCACCGGGAATCCCATCCGTACCCTGAGGACAAATGTAAAAAGGTTATTAAATAAAATATTCATTTGTTTATAATTTATTACTGTTTAGTTTGAATGATTTTTCTTGTTGTGTTATTTATTTTTAATTTATTATAGCAACGCCAAAAACTTACGGGTAGACCTGGATCACCACGTTCTCCTTTGGTACCTGGCTCACCTTGAGCGCCCTGTTGATTGTTTATAAATAATCTTCAACGTTATATATGTATACGTTTGCTTTATTTGAATGCAAACAAAAATAATGACACATAAATATTATTACTCACCTTCATACCATCTAATCCAGGTGGACCCTGAAATAGATATTGAACTATGTGAACTAAAATAATGTATATGATAAAAATAAGTAGTGTCTATGAACAGTATGAATACATTTATATATAAGTATGTATGTTTGTATGTATATATAAATATATCTTGGAGACATAGTGTCTTTATTGATTGTGAGCCAACGACCGACGAGCGCATACTATGCATAGAACCTGCCTTTTTCATACTGAATGCCATTCATGATTGTCAGTAGCATTGTCTGAATTTTTTAAATGTTATTTTTAATAAAGAAAAATTACTAGTATGAGAAAATATTATTGTTTAAGATTGCAGTTTTGTAGCATGGTATGAATAATAGAATATTATATTTGTGTTTGATAATAGTGATAAATTAATTAGTAAATTAAGCAAAACGAGCTGCAATACACTGAAAAATAAATTTTGTAGGAAATCCACCAAATCGAGTTATTTGGATGCAAGTCAGTTGGTTCGATTAAACGATTTTTTAGAGCAAAAAAATCGATGTATGGTGTATGTTGCATTGTAAAAATTGAATTTGCATCAAAACATTACATTTTGTTAGACGTGATCCAAAATTAGTTGGTACAAAAAATATTTGTTCAGATTTTTAGAGTTTGAGTCAACTGATCATTCAATTACTTGACTCTACATAATTTTTTACTCGTATCAATAAAATCCAATTATGTTGACGCGACCAAATGAGTTATTTCGAACCGGTCAAATAAAGAATTTGGTTGGATCAATAAAATTTTTTTCTTCTCCATCAAATTTTTTTTTCAGTGTATAATATATGATATAAGTGTTACCGTTTCGATGTTTGTTTTTGTTCAGCAGCAATTCCATTAAAGATTTTTAGCATTTTATTTTTTAGTTTATTGTTAAAGTAATAATTCGAACACGTCAAGTGTTGTGGGATGAAAAAAAAAGCAGACAAGAGCAGCAGACCTCATGCACATTCTGATTTATTAATTCAGGACATTATGAAAAGGAATTTTTTTCTCGTAATTTTTCATGGGATAATTATTAGTGGAAATTTTATCCTTGTAATAATCCCTCTCCATTTCTAAACTTGTCATGGAACAACTTGATTCGATTAACAAATATAATTATACGCTTAAAATTTATGTTCATGATTTAAATGTTAATACACACTCTAACGCTTTTTCACATTTCAAAATATTAAATACGGAGATTACAATTAAATTTCGATAATTGTTTTTTTTTGTCTATGTTACAAAGTGTTTGTTACAATAAACATTAATTTTTGTTTGTCATCGTGTGCGTGTTTGTGTTGATTAAAAAATATAACAATAAAATCATCAGCGCAATCACACAGTAATATGTTTAGTACATGAATATACCAACATATTTTATTCATACTCCATGTATGAAATGTATTGTATATGAAAAAAAAAAAAAAAAAACATGACTATATGGACGTGTATGAATGCAACAAGCATTTACTTAAAATACTTATTCATTTTTTCCTTTGAATTGGCACAAATTTCGCCACACATATTTTTATTCAAATCGTTAATCGTGCGTGACTAAATTAATATTTTTCATTCTCACTTGCATTCTCTATTTTTTCTCATTGTCATTTACACTCTCATTTAATTTCCTTCATCTTCTCTTTGACTTCCGGTATCATTCTCTCTTCTCTGTACATTCTCACTCTTAATTCACTAATTATATAGCAGATATAAATAAAAACTTATGTTGACGACGAAAAAAGTGCCTCAGCTCTGTTGAGGATGATAATAGAATATTAATAAATTATTTAACTTTAATCCGTTGAAATTTTCGGTAATGTTACATTAATAATTACCATTCAAAATTATTCGTTACATATTTTACGCCATGCAATTTTTAATTAATCTGAGCTTTGTCAAAATTATTTTCCTGCAAATTTATATCTTCGATGGCGATTTAATAATTAAATAGTTTTGCTTTTTGCATTTTTTTCTTTTCTGCACTGTATTTTTGATATATATCTTTGGTCATATTCAAGCGTAAAGTGGCTGTAAGTTCTCAATGAGTAAATATTACATATATTAAGAGAATATATTATTTACAAATCGGAGGAAAATGTCAGATTAGGGACAAAAGTTGATTAATTTTTTCTCTCAATACTTATTAATAAGAATACTTGATAAATAGGATTCAATAATATTTTCATATTTCAATTTTCCCATTAGTCCATAAAATATTGATTATGTTTTGATTGAAGGCGGTGGACAATTAAAATCATATGTATGTATAAGTGTAGGTGAATAGTATTGAAGATACTGATAATTTATTCTCAATACATTCTTTGTACACAGCGTTCCATTCAGTAAACACTTATAAAATATAAGTGTTATAAATTATAAGTGTCACATCAAATCAAATCGTTTAGTATAAGGGAGAGTACTCCAGTGCCGGCCAGTTGTAGGTTCTACAATCCTATCATATAATGCGATGAGAGTTTTTCCGCCATTAGTGCATAACACTTATATAAACAAATGCCTCGCGCAGCGTCAACCTGTCGCGATCGTTTACTGCCAGTGCAAAGATTTCTGTTACGCACGAGAGACGGTACTGGAGGACACTCCCTTACGTAAAAGATTTCTATTTATCTCTACTGGCTGATACATTAATTGGAACGTGTGTGTTTCTGACACTAATAAACGCCATTAACCAAGTGACAGTATAAGTGTTTTGCTCAACGATGTTTAATTTGATTTTTATAATATTTCTTTCTTCATCGATTTTTATCTGGTGATAGTACATTCAATGTGTCTTGCAAGTAATTTGTATAACATTGCAGAATATATTTGTGTTTACACCTTCATATAATGTAATTATGATCCTCATAATTATGATGTTAGTTAGTATAAACAAATATTATTTTACTTAATGTAGCCTTTGGGTCCGGGGTTGCGTAGGTACAACTAGATAGGTATTATTGTCGGTTTTTTTTTTAATAAATCTGCATTTTTTTTTCTATATCTGTTGACAGAAGTAGTAGAAGTAGTGGTAGTAGTAATAGTAGTGGTAGTAGTAGCAAGAAGAATAGTAGTTGTGGATGATACCTATCCTCGTGTGTTAGTCGTTAATTGGATCACCATGTTCCAACCTGCTGTGCCAAGGTGCCAAATTAATATAAAACAAAATATATTTAATTTAATATGTAATATGTATTATTACATGTTATGGAGGATTGAAGATAATATTATAAAACATAATTACAACATTAGTTTATTGTGTTTTCTTTCGGAAATTATTGATTCACTGTTATGGTATTTTGATAGTAATTGTTAAAAATTGTTGAATAAAAGCAGTTTGATGTATATCTTTAAATATGTATGGTGAGATTTCTTACCAATGACCCGGGTTTACCAGTATCACCTGGTCGACCAGACTCTCCTCTCAGCCCCATTGGTCCCTACGTGTAAATTATTAAAAACTTATTTATAAATTTATTTTCATATGAAGTCAAACATAAGAAACGATAGTTATTTGTGTGCCAAGGCCGTAAAGTTGATCTTTTTTTGCCGAATCTGAAATTTGTAACCGAGGCTTGGCAAATTTCGGATGAGACTAAAAAAGATCATACAGCCTTGGTGCGAACATAATTTTTTAGGTGAGTGTCTCAAAACATAACGGTTTACTGAAGAAATTATTAAAAAATATTATTAACTCCTAATTGTGACACTAGTC
>JAQQBR010001835.1:3941402-3953871 GCA_030347285.1 Microctonus hyperodae
TTAAAAAAAAGACGAGCTCTCTACGATAAATAGTGCGTCACAACAACATCAATTTAAAGTTCCAGGGTGCTCGTGACTCCGGTATACACGATTCGTTCTATACGACATAGTGTACACTCCTAGGATTAATATTCGTCCTATCACTAAAGTAAAACAAAAATTGTTGTCCAATGTAAATATAATTGAAAAATATGTTACTTGATTTGGAATATATATTCAATAATAAAATCGTTGAAATAATAAATTATCTGACTCTAATGAAAAGGGTTTGAGCTTCAAGAATATAACAAAGTTATCAATGATGGACACTTAATTTGGATAACCATGTATAATGATTAAATTTAATACTTAAAAATATTATCAAAAAAAAAAAAATAGCTCAAGCATAACATCAATTAATTTTAAAAATTAAACGGAACCCATTAAATATTCTTTTTATCAAATTAGTAAAACATTGGAAGTGGAGCATGTGAAATCGCGAGATGGACAGTCGATGCAGCCACTGTGCATGGCCCAACATTACCAGATATTTCGTATTCACCGGAAACCAGGTGATAATAAAGATGAGCATATCATTTTAAATAGAACTAACTCAGGAGATCATATAATAATTGCTCACCATAATCAGGTAAATTTCCCATTTATTTTCAATGAAATATAATTCTTAAGTATTAAACATAATCTATTTTGTTCATGTTAGTTTTATAGTATACCTGTGAGAGCAGCGGATAGAGGTAAAATAACGGAAGTCGACATGATTGAGCAATTATTGAAAATTATGGAAGCTCCGCCGAATCCTCATACACCGCCTGTAGGAATTTTAACATCAGCCAGTCGTCCAACATGGTTCCAAGCACGTCAAGAACTATTGAAAAGTAAAAATGCAATAAAAATTATACATCTTCCTTAGTTACAAATATATTTGAAATTATTATCAAATCATATTTTATAAATATGTGTAATAATTTCACTTCAAACTACCAAAATTACATTTGAGATTAAAGATAATTTTCGATAAGGCTTTTACTAATTTTAATAATGTTGAATAATTTTTAATAATAGAGATTTTTTCACTTTATGATTTTTTAATTGATTCAACTTTTTTACAGATGAATGTAATCGACACAATTTGGAATTGCTGGAGCGATGTTTATGTATCGTGTGTATTGACGATGATATTTTACCAGTAACTTTTAATGAATCTTGTAAAAAAGAAAATGAGTGGCTCAACAATCGTGATTACGCGAACGTTCTACATCACAGTCTCCATGGAGGTGGTTCAAGATATTTTGGAGCGAATCGTTGGTTTGACAAAACTGTGAACATTATTCTTGGCAAGGTAGAGATTTATTAAGATGAAAACTATTTAATCGAATTCAAGTAGATATGATAATATATTAAAATGCAGATATTTCTCTTTGTGGAAATATTTTTCTGATTTTATTCAAAAAGCCATTTTTCTATTCCATCAGGAAATTCTCTTAAATTTTTCATTTTCCGCTGAATTAGATTTATTAAATAATTTTAATATCATGTTAAATGATATAAATATAACATAAGAAACAGTAGACACTTTGAATTATATATTACTCTTCGTTTTACAGGCGATTCAGAAAAAGGCAATTTAAAAAAATAGCAGAGATTTTTTTATACCAAAATTGAACTCTTGATTTTTTGATCATATCTGATTAGTCAAAATTTTATCTGTTAAATTTCACCATCACATAATTTAATTATATCTTTTTTGTTTCTTTATCAACCAGGACGGAATGTGGGGACTAACGTATGAACATTCAGCGGGTGAAGCCCCAGCAATATTTTCCATTTTTGAAAATTTAACAGACAAAGTTGACGCAATAACATCATCTGAAAATAATCAAATACCATCTCATTTACCAATGCCAGAAAAGCTCGAATGGAAACTCTCAGAACAAAGTTTAAATGATATACGCGAAGCCACGACTGCATTTGACGGGTAAGTAATGAAAATAATAATTGTAATAATAATTCATTGCATAAATTAAATGATTTCTCAATCGATTATTGTGATGGTATAATTTTTCATTTGATCATCTATAAACCATACTAGTCACAGATAGCTTGTACAAACATCAAAATTGTTCTCATAAAATTTTCTCATTCTCACATATTTTTCTTTATGATGATAAGCTGAAGCATGAACTGCATTATTGACAAACTCATCTTTATTTAGCCATAAGAAACTTGTAGATAGCAATGATGATTACATCATGAATTAAAAATAAAAACTTGTGAAATATTCATCTGTTTAAATTCGACATTAATTTCAAATATCAATCTAATATAATAGAAAGAACAAGGGCAAAGAATTATTTACTGTAAAGTTTTTTCATTACCTAGAAAATCATTTGATTTACAGTTTATTCAGAATTCACGTACGATCCATAAAAAGTGTTAATGAAATAGAATAATTATTCTTCAAGAGAATTCATATACTTATAATAAGTTTGTTTCAATAAAGGTTGGTGGAAGACTTGGATCTCTGTATTTTATGGTTTGACGAATACTCTAAGGAATTCATTAAAACATGTAATATCAGTCCAGATGCATACATTCAATTGGCCCTGCAATTAACTTATTTCAGGTATAGAAAAATTTCCATATTTATTGAGATTATCTTGAAATTTTTGTTTTATTCTTTGATTTTTGTTATTTACTCTTTTTTTTATTTAATTTAGAATACATGGCCACTTAGTAGCAACGTACGAGAGTGCAAGTATTCGTAGATTTGCATTGGGACGAGTTGACGTTATTCGCTCAGCAAGTCCAGAAAGCCTTGACTGGGTCAAAGCAATGTGCCAAGGTGATCCGGAAATGCTAAACGATGTACAGGAAGAAGGCACCAAAAGAGTCCACTTTACTATTTACAGTGTAATTGAATTTATTAAATCTGTCATATTGTGTTGCTTTTACACGCCTGTAATTATCTGCACGAATGAATATATTTCATTGCACTAAGAAAAATTAGTTTGCTTCTCACAAAAATAATATGAAATTAGACAGATAAAATTTTCTTGATCTATAATTTCTTATACAACTTTGTTCATATGAATATATTGCTATCAGTTATTTTTTCATTTTATAATTGTATTATTAACAATAACGTGAATTTGACACCTTTATTTCAGAATTTTCTGTAAAAGTTTTTGTTTTGACATCACGATATTGTTAGAAATTCTAAATTCTATACACTATTTCGATTAATTGATAATTGCTGTTTTGAACCAAATTATATATGAATAAATTTAAATATATAAATGGATTTATATAAAAAATTCCATGATACATTTGAAATGTTGAAATTATAATAAAATAATTTTTTTTGTTAATAATAAAATTCAGAGGCTGATTGTAATGTTTTTTTCGTTAATTTTTTAAATAAATATACTCATTTGGAATTGTATGTCAAGTAGTATTTGAAACGTTCCCAAAATGGCAATCAATTTAATTCCACCCTTGTATTTGTCAATGTTTACTGTGCCCTTGAAATGATTCCAAAAAGACAGAGAAATAGATATAAAATAAATGAAAGGGGAAAAAACAGAATAAGATGAGAAAAAAATACTCAAGCAAGTATAAGTATTTTGTTAGCAGTTTGTTTTCTTTTTTTGTCTCTTTTTCTTTTCTTATCCTCCAAGTTTTATTTTTTTTTTATCAAACCAGGGTGTATTTTCTTTCACATTCATTTTTTATTTTTATATACAAAGTGTTTTTGTTAATATAATCAACTAAACTCCCTTCACGAGTAGTTAACTAGCTTTTGCATTGATACACGATATCAATCATCAAGTGTATAACAATAACTTGTATTTTATTATTTCATATGATTGAACTTATTTACAATAACCAGCAGCAGCGTATAAGAGAACTTTTTGACTTGGCTGTAAAACGACAAACCAAAGAAATATCGGATAATATCAATGGCCATGGCATTGATAATCATTTAATGGGTCTGAAATATGTTGCAAAAATGACTGGAGAAAATGTGCCAGAACTTTTCAACGATGAGAGCTTTACAATTCTTCAACACTTTGCACTCTCAACTTCTCAGGTATGAAAAATAATTCAGGCAAATCGTTATCATGTACTCATTATTACAACTGTGAAATTAATACTAATTATTCTCGAGTTATTTTTCCATTAAACAATACGTAAAAAAATAAAAATTGATTGAATACACAACAATTCAGTTATTTTGATTTGATTTGAATTCAACCAAATAATCATTGCGTTCTTTAATGCGTGAAATGATTCATCAAAACATAATCAATCATATTGCAAGCAGTATATGTTAATTAAATATTCCTTTTATTCATTCATATATACATAAATATATCTACAATTTGATTTTAAAAAAATGTCACAACCCCAGTCCGATGACTAGCAACATGGGAGAGGGTAATCAAGAGAAAATTGAAAGGGAGTTGAAGTGGGTTTCTACCCTTATATGAATTCTGTTGCTACCCCAAAATTATACTCTAACCTCAATTCAACGAACAAAGACCAACCGGAAACAATCCTCCACGGTCTGCAACTCGTTCCGGAAGTCAATTCCCCATCCATCAAACTTCCGACAATTAATTCTTATACATATATCTAAAATTATTTACAATGTGTAAAAAATTTGCAATTGTTTTGCAGGTGACCACGAAAAATGATGCAATTGTTGGTTATGGTCCAGTTGTACCTGATGGCTATGGATGCGCTTATAATTTACGTAAAAATGGTTTCATATTTTCAATATCAGCATTTCACAGCGATGGAAGAACAAGCGCAAAAAAATTTGCTCAAGTGTTGGAGACAAGTCTTCGTGACATGGCGAAGATGTTGAAAAATATACAAAAACAGTGAAGGAATCTCCCCAAAAATCTGGGGATAATACAAGATTGAAAGTTTTAAGGTACTAGATTCAATTTGAAAATATAAACTTAGATTAATTCAAGGAATGAAAGTAATATTGAAAGTATTTTATGCATTTAAGTATACAGAGAAGCGATATCACTTTTTTTTTTCATCAGAAAATTCTATAATGCCATGTTATTGAGGTAAAACATTATGAATCAACATGAATCTCAATAAGTTCAATCGATAGTCAAAATATAATCATGAGTAGCAAATTGAAAATATTCATTTTCAATTGTTGTAGAGTGCTAAAAAAGCATTAAATAGAAGCAAAAATAAGACTTGAATTTATTATAATGGCATATCTTAAATATTGCCAATTAGTTGATTGGCGCCCGCACCAGTACACTCTTGTCCAATTATTAACATATATATGCGCGAAAAAATAAATGTAAAATACTAATTACATATCAATATATATATGTACACGTATAAAAAAAAATATTTATCATGTTAAATATGTATGAGCGACTTCATATGATGTATTAGAAAATTAAAGATGCAACATGAAATGAAGACAAAAAAATCCACAGCTATGAAAATCATAAAACTCAGAGTAATTTATAATAATTAACGTTGAAGGCTTAGTCACTGTTTTACGGAATATTTTCTTGAAATGAAAAAAAAAAGAAACAAGAAAAAATATATTATATAAATGTTATGAAAATATGATTATATTATATTTAGTTTTTGAAAAAAAAAAATGAAAGAAAAGAAATACTATGTCAATGTTACAAAGATATTATTACATTATATTTAATTTATTTGTAGATGAAATATTGTTCAATCATGATAAATTGTTGCAAAGATTTTGTTTGAATGTTATATATTGTATAAAAAAATTATAACAGAGGGAGAAAGCAATTAATTATTTATAGAGAAAAAAGAATAGTCTGTCATTATATAGCTGCATATACATGCACATTTATTTGTTTATTAATTATAATATACAATAATACATAGTCGATTCATGCTATATACATTTCACTTACAACGTGTAAATCGTCAAATAGCGAACTGATTTTTAGAGTAAAAATACAAACGAAAATTTTTCTTTATTCATATTATTTTGTTGTTTGTATTAAAATCTCCACGAATACGTGGTTATGATTTTACTACCAAGAATATTACAAGCATATCAATGCACAAGTGCCGAAAACAGAGTGTTAACATATATTACAAACATATGTAGATACAGTCAAATTAAACTGCAATATATCATTGATACTAATTCAACAGTATCATAAAAATGTCAATAAATAAAAATAAATATATTATGTATATATATACATATAAATCAAGCTAAAATTGTTTTATTATTTTTACTGCATAACAACTTGAGTTGATAAATCAGCATTTGTATCATCATAAGCACGCGCGAACGAGTGAGAGAGAAGCGATAATGCAGTGGGTCTCTTTTTTGCATCATGTTGAAGACATTTTGTGGTGAAATCTACACCCTCCTTGCATAAATGTTTAGGGGGTAATGGACTTTCACCCATTCCAACCTAAAAATGAAAATTAACATAAATACTTAAATGATTCGAAAATAAATTAATAGTAGTAATAATAAATTAATTACCTTGAACATAATTTGATAATTAGAATCAAACTCTACCCAAGGACGTTTTCCACTTGCCATTTCTATGACACAACAACCAACAGACCAAATATCAACAGCTCTCCCATGCCCAACAGTCTCTGTTTTCATGAATACTTCTGGTGCCATGTAAGCTTGAGTACCAACAAATCCCTGAAGTTCACCAATCATTGTCGTGTGACTTTTTATTTTAACAGCTGATCCAAAATCCCCTAATTTCAAACAGTTCGTTTGATCAGTTAAAAATATATTTGCTGTTTTGATATCACGATGAACAATACCATGCGAATGAAGAATCGATACAGCCAGCAATAATTGATGAGTATATTTACGTATGAATATTTCAGGTAGTCCACAACTACCGCTGCCAGCAACAAAGCTCTCTAATGTGCCTTCAGCACAAAACTCCATAAAAATAAGCATTTCTTCACGCTGAATTTCAATTCCATAATAGCGTACCAAATGTTTGTGATGTATTCCTTCAAATATTTCTAATTCTTCAGAAACACGTTTAATTGCTACATGATCACCCGGCTGCAATGCTACTTCTTTCATCGCCAACAATTCACCTGTTTGATTATTGACAACCGTGTACACCTTGCCAAAACGTCCTTGTCCGACTTTAATACCACGTTGCCATGTAAAAGTCACACGTCTTAATTTGATTTTTATTTTATCCGCATCTGACTTACGGTCTGTGATACGTCCGATCAATTCAAAAACTCGTCTCTTCTCATCTAAATCACATTCAAGTTTTTCAATTACCGATAAAAGTCTTTGTTGCCTCATCATATTATATTCAGGTACAATTGAACTCATATCCACATTATCTATTCCTGTCGATATATTAACAAATAACTTTTCTTGATTCGTATCGCCAAGTCTTGGTGAAATATTGCTTCCAAATATTGGTCCTTTTCCATGCGATTGAGACGGTGATGCTGGCGACGATGCTTTAGATCGCGATATTCGTTTAATTATTTTATCTTGATCTGCATGATGATTTATGTCCAATGATGTCGTAGCAGTACCAATAACGTGTGAAATACAACGATCCATATTTGTTTTAAGTTCTTCGAATTCATCATCGCTCAAGTAGCGCGTGTTAAGTGGATCACAAACAATCATAAGATATTCTAAACCATGATTCGCCCATCGTGGTCGTAATCCACGTCCCCTCTCGCATTTGTTTATCACGAAATTCATCCATAGCATCGAAAAATTAACTAAATGATGAGCCAAACGTTCCCGTTCATCGTCACAGAATAACTTACATGTTTCTTTGTGATAATCAAAACCCATATGATATGCCTGATGAAATATTTCGCGAATTCGTGTATGCATGGCTAAATAATCATGCTCTGACTTAGGACTATCCTCGGCCTCGTCGGCTCTGATCTCAAATTCTTTAATAACATCTGTGATACATTCACGCAGACTTAAAACCACATTTTTCATTTTATCTATGGCACTAACTAAATCACTTTCAATAGATACTTCAGAGCATTGTATAATATCCCTTTTCAATAATTTTGCTATTATCAAACATTTCATTATTTTTTCACGTGCTTCAACAAACATACCTTGATATTCACGACCAACTGACATTAACTGAAATTTCACGGCTACATCCGCAGTATTCTTATCAATAATTTCTATTGATTCAAATATCTCTTGTGGTCTACTGATTAAATAATCTTTCACTTGTTCGATCATCATACAATTAATATCACAAAATTTAATACACCCTATTTGGAAACCATCTTCAATATTGTCAGCTATAGTCTTAACAAAAATCCATTCGTCCTCAATTATATTCTTATTATCACTATTGAATGCCATCATTTCCATCCATTTATACAAGTAATCGAGATAAACATGAAAAACTGCTTTTAAACTAGCGTCAAATTCACTGATATCATCAATGCCAATTGCAGTAATATCGCTGTTTTTATTTTCGCAAGCCATTACCGTTTTTAAATTTTCAATAAAACGATCACGATGTATACATGCGATACTTAATCCCTCACGCATCTCACGCATTAACTGTTTGATTGATAATGGTCCTGGTTGTTCAGGTTTTTGTTCTAATCGCATTCGTAAAAATTCATGTACCACATCTAATGGTACACGCGAAAGAAATATAAATGCTGACCTATACGATGGTAAATTTAAACTTTGGGCCTCTGAACTCCATACTCCATAGCGTTTTAATTCTGAATCGCCTTCGTATTCTTCATTGGAATTATTTTTGTCAAAATCGTCATATTTTTTTAATGCCAAACTGGCCTTTCGCAATACACTTGTGTGCAAGCGTTCAAGAAAATTAAGACTCTTCGACAATCCTCGAGTTTTTAATACTTCCTCAATATATTTTCTATATGATTGCCGATCAAATTCAAGCAAGTTAAAATTCATTTGATCTATTTGATCATTGTCATAAAAACAACACGATGATTCAGGATTCGACAAACATATTAGATTACGTTGTTTATTACAGTATCCATTAATATTTATAGATGATGATGAATTACTATTACTGGTCGAACTTGGTGTACCATTATCATATAAATTATCGACAATATTAAATTCAAATTCTTTTGTAGACGATTTAATCTCCAAATCCGATGTTGACGACTGTGAATGGATACCGGAATCAGTACCAGTCTCACAATTAATCATTGACTTATTCAGTAACATCAGTAGTTTACCAAGTATTCGTAATTTTAAATAATGATGTCGCGTCATATTATACCATAGACACATGGCTTTTATGCGGCCAGTAAACGCAATATTTTTATACAAAGGAAAATGAGCGGCAAATGCTTGAGATGATGGATAAAGTGATTCCGCTATTTCCAATCGTGAAAGAAGTTTTTCAACTTGCTTTAATGCCGTCATTCGTGAACGTGAACATGACTGACAATACATTGACAAACATCCTGAACATGATTCGTGAATTGTTAAATCATCAATGCCAATATCACTAGAATTAGTTGAGCTATCTTTATGCTCAGCGTGAAACATCTTTGGATTGTATCTAAAATATAAATTTTAGTTTGTCGCAAAGAGAAATCAATGATGAATGTTAACAAATAATTGAATTATTGCTGACCTATATTCAATTATTTCATTAAGTAATGGACCAATTGTTTCACGTTGTTTACACAAATATTCATCTTGTGCAATGGGAGTTCTATCCGCGTGAAATGCTTGTAACTCCAACCAAATTAAATCTTTTAATTCATTTTGCCATCGTGATTCCTCACTGCTTATTTGACAATGCGCATTGCGATCGCGATCTGTGCTGCCCTGAAATGAAACCGAAATAACAATAAATTTCTAAGATAAAAATGAAATCTTGATCGTCATTGTAATTTTTCTCTTATGCTTATGGGTCGTAATATCTCGATTTATTTTCAGAGACATCAAAAAATTCCTGTTTTATCTTTCCTTAATATCAAAGTCAACTAACTCCTCATCGAAAATCAAACTATATGTATTTTTTCTCATGAAAAATGTACAAATGAATTAAAAAATCTATTTTATTGTTATATGATAAGTGCATATAGAGAAAATGGTAGAAAAATAAACACTTACCAATCGAATGAGAAAAGAAAATGTATCATGAAACAATTCACGATCCTGCTCTTTCTTTGATTTTGGCAATTTATCACAAACATCATATTGCGGCGAATCAACAAATGGTCGAATTGTTTCTATATTTGTTTTTGTATTTTCCAGTTTTTTATCATTGACATTAACTGGTTTGGAGCGTAGACAACGAAACCTATTCCTGGTTTCGATCTAAAATGAATTTCATGAACAAAAAAATTGAAGGAAAATCTCATCAATTTGAATTTGAATCCAATGTCATAAATGTGGAAAAACACATTGCTCAATGAATTCATATGTCAATATTGATAGTTCCAATTTAAATAATCCTATAATTCCAAAATGAATATATTATATATAAATTTAAAAAAAAATTTTGTTTACATATTAATTGTAATATTATTATTTGTAGATTTTCTCTGATTTATAAATTTGTTTATCATCATATGAAAAAATATCAGTTTCAAAATTTTTGAATACTAACAGTCGATATAGTAACTAATGCTCTTTTCGTCTAGGGATATGAGTGAAAATAACCTACCACACCACACCAAACTTTCATATTGCTGTTCGGAGTTTTGGAAGGATCTATTTGCGATTCTGATGCTTGAGAATTGTCACCATGATCATTAACATCAAATTTTAAATGTCTATCAGAACCTCGAGCCAATGTTAAACTTTTTTTACTTCGTTTATTTCCCTCACTGTCGACCTCCTTTGTCTTGTTTATGCGATCCTCATCGTCTGCTTGACCACACATTTTATCGAAAATAATTGTATCGAATGTATTACATCGACGTAAAAATGATGATTCAGAACGTGAATCCTTTTTCGATGATGAAAACTTTGCATCACTAAAATCATACCCGCACGAAGTATTAAAAATTGCATTACATAGAATCATTTATTTATTGCCAAAGGAAAATCTATCAATTTCCAAAGACATAATTTATGACTTTCGTACCAAAATTGCTTATACTTTATTTATAATGTTCTTCAAGGTATCAATTTACCTCAATGATATTCGCTGTTTTCGTTCACGTTGGCGACGATTATAACGTGTTCTGGGTGGTGTTTGTCCATAAACATCGCTCATTTCATGCAACATATCATCATCATCATCATCATCATCACCATCATCTGGAGACGGGCTCAATGAGTTGGCTCTTTTGCTCCAACGAGACATCTGAAAAAGCACAATTTCTTTCATTCTCTCACTTCCAATTTTTGTTCATTCTTGTATCATCACATTTTTCTATCAAAAAAAACCTAGGATATGTCGATTTTTTATTTCATACAATAGATGAAAATAAAAATGTTTCAACTATGATTCAACACATGTTAAACACTCAAATAGAATTTATGATATTATTTATCTGAATAAAACATTTTCTTATCAATTTATCAGAGATAATAAATGATAAAGCAAATGAAAGAGTATACGAAAAAAAAATTTTATTTCAACTTCATACAAACTATATTACACATTTTTCTGCTCAACATATTTTTATTTTCATAGAGTTTGCATTTAAAAAAATAATAATGAAAATTATAAACAAAAATAAATACTCATTTATTAAAAAATAAATATTAATTTTTCCCAAATATTCACAATTATTCTCATTTAAATCATGTACAGAAGTATTGAAAGTAAATGATGATAATAAAAAATTTTATTTTTCCCTCCCTTTTGTTCAAACAGTCCTATTTAATTTAAATACACTCAAACCTCCAGTAGTGTCGCATTTGTCCTCTAGAGAAATAATGACAAAACAATAAATTGAATTATATAAAAGAAAAGTTTATAGATATGATATAACTCAGTAAATACATTGAACTCACTTTTTACAAGAAGGAATAAATAAAAGAAATAATGGACTTAAATGTGTAACGGGCAAAAAACATAAATATTCTTCACTTCAGACTTTATATTCTCCATGAGGAACTCCGATGGAATAATTTTTCAGAATTCATCCAAATAGGGATTCATATTACGTCACTGATCTATCAACCATCAACAATATATTCAATTTACACAATCACATATTCCATAAATTACACACTTATATAGATAGAAAGCCTGCACGACACATAAATATTGAAAAGAAACAGCAATGATAGTTCATAGCACTATGAATTTGAGCTGTGTGAAGCATAAATATTATATTTTTATCAATTCTTATTCGTATACATCGCACTGATGTCTGATAAAATACACAAACGTACGATTCTATTTTCCAGACTTGTATTTACATAACAGTTGGCCAATCTGGCAGTTTTAGAAAGAGAATCTTCATGTGTTCAGAGCAGTAA
>JAQQBR010001835.1:3953918-3966473 GCA_030347285.1 Microctonus hyperodae
CAGTGTGGAAACATTGCTAGCGCGCATGCGTCACATATCCTTCATATCATTGGTTCAGGGCCGTACAAATTATAGTACAGTAAGTATATAATGATGAAATTTTTATATTACATCATGATGATTACATTTTTTGAAAGTACAATTAAAATATATGTACATATTAATCAATAATACGATTAGTTTCTATGGAAAAATTGTTAATATTATTGTTATCAATTGCAATAAAAGTTCTGTTATTTATTACTTATGATTATGGATATTGCAGTCAGCAAGACTGAACTGTAGTATTTTAACATCCAGGTGGCACTATCGTCGACTCCCATATGCTATTCGAATTAACTTTATAGCAACGCAAACTTGGGTGTTATGGTGATGAAGCTCAGTTCAAATCTCTGGTAAGTATTGTTTTTTTTTTCTTTTATTGATATTGTGATTAATATTTTCAAATTAGATTAAACAATTATGCATTTGACTAATAAAAATAAAAATACAGTTGAAAATGAGTAAATATTTCAATTTGTATGCATAATGTTAGTGAAAGAACAATATATTATTTGATAATAAAATAAACAGTAAAAAATGTTCCGTGAATTATATCTATATTTACTATAGTCAGATCGAATTTTAAACATTCGAATTGGATTTTTTTATCCAAAGCAATTTGGTAAAGATTATACCGCTTTGTTTTAGCTAATTTATTTTTCTCCAATATAATGACAAATGTTTTCGTCTCTTACAATTCTTTTATGGTCTAAAATTGATTTAATTATAAACAAACAAAAAATTGAAGAATAATAGCTATAGGTCGTCTTGCGATTTTTTCTTTAATCCCGCGCAAGTTACGACAGTTGACTAAAAATTATTGATTCAGATAACATTAAGTTTTCAATCTTTAAAAAATTTTTTAACCAAATAAAACTCCCCTTAAATTCATTATTGCTTTATATCCCCATTTTTTTCGAGTGCATAAAAAAATATTGAATGTATCATTAACTAATTGATATCATAAAAAGGATTTTGCATTTAGTTGTCAGTTTCTGTCAATCATTTGAATTAATTCCAAAGTTAATTAAACAACATTTTCCTCATAAACAGTAGTTATATAAAAAGTCAAATTAATTATTTCCTCTCTTTATAATCGGACTTCTAATAATATTTATATTGTTCCCAAAACATTCTAGTTTTCATTTCTAGACTCTATAATCTTGACTATATTAAATGATTCGGTGAATGTTCTCATTTTACCCCATATATAAAGCTATAAGTATGTCACGAATGCAAGCCTATTCTCCCTGGATGCGTCTCACCCCTACGCGCTGATTCTCTTTTCACCCTCTATGTGCAACTACGTCACAGCTGTGTGCAAGGGACAGGGAATGAAGTGGTGAGGGTGAGATGAGTTGTATGTTGAGTCCATCTACTAGCAATAGGAGTGTGGACGTTTCAATGTGGTAGTGATATCGTGTGATGTACACATCAGGAGGAGAAAGGAGGGTTAGTTTAGTCGACAATGGCGCCGGCGCTGTATAACATCGTTGACGTAACAAAATGGTCGTGGTGTGTCGGAGGCGTTTGTTGGACAGTCGAGAGCAATCAGTGCGCGTAGCCTTACAATGCGTTCATCATAGTGTCAGCTTTTGAAGAATGTTTAATCACTGATATTTATCGCTGACATTTTTCATATCCGATAATAACGTATCACTGGCTTTGGTGATGTTGTATCTATATAGTTGGTGATGGCATTGTAACTAAAAGGTAAAAAAGAAAGCAAAGAAGATGGATTTTACTACCACTTATCCACATATACACACGGCTGGCAAAGACAAAAAAATTTTAATAATAACTTTTAATGATGGTCATATTTATTTATTCAGACAAAATGATGAAATCTATTTACATACATGTACATAAGACCAAGAAAGAGCATCAAGCAATAGTAAAAATGTATAGTAAAATTATTTGAATAGATATTTGTGTGTAATAATTCCAGACAACCGATACGGGAATTAATATAATACGTGAATGAAGTCTTGATGACAAATTATTATTGGCTAAGCACGTCGGGATGTTAATAAGGACAAACCAACGATGTAATGGCAAACGTGCCTCTTCTGGACATGGACCAAATGATCTTTGGAACAACGTCAGTAGCAGTGTTAACGGTTACTCATCTATTATCAAATGTCAAATGCGAGCTTTTATAATGCAAAAGTGTATAATATTACATAAAGTATTCCTATGTTATAATAATGACTGTTGTAATGTAAGGATGAATATTACAAGAATAGCTATCATGATGGTTGTACATTATATATTACGTTACCGCGATGTCGGTGCAACGGCGCTGTCTTACATGCGGTACACACGAGAACGGGCTTGCAAGCGTGCGGGTTACCGCCGTTGCGCGTGACCAACAGCCCCTCAAGTCGATGCAAGCACCGCTGCCGTCGATGCTAACGGCAACGACGACGCAAGTGGGTGCATGTACATATGCAGGTCTATGAATATCTATACGCGATTTAGACTACGTTTTTTGTCATCAAATCACTATCGCGCATGATATTAATTCAAGTGAATAAGCGTGGACTAGGTGGACACACGTGAAAACTAAAATTGGTGAATGTTGGAGCATGCTGTCAAACAGGATTCTTATTGATTATTGAGCTTGCACCGAATCAAATTTAAAAATGGTCAAGCTTGTAAGTCATTTTCACGTAACGTAAATATTAGTAATACCTGCACATGATATTGTAAATTGTAAATGACGACAATAGCTTACGAGGACTTTAATACGAGATAAAATAAAAATCCCCCGTTAAACTCGTATTTCAGTTAAGCTTGCAACGAGTTGAGTTTGCACTGATTCTAAGAAGTAGGGGGAGGGGGAGGAGGCTCTATATAAGGATATAACCTCACCCGGTTGTCGACTCCGACCAGTGTACATTATAATCAGAACTTTTTTCTTATAAGAAGAAAAATTGACAAAAAAATAAAAACTAAAATTATGTGATTAAAGTTCGAGAAAACTAAAATGACTCATAAATACAAGCGTGTGAATTTAAACATTCATTCACTGAATTCAGTTCAATAATGATAAAATGTTTGCTTCGTGCGTCCATGATACCACATATGTGCAGTCATTATAATCACTTTACAAATTCATTGTAGTACCTTTTTTTTATGATTTTGCTTAGTGACAAAAATTTTGGAACTCGCGGTTTTTTTCGAACTTATTATGGTCTACAAACTAAATTAGGTATACAATCACCAAAAATATGAATTGTGTGAATCAAGTGGAAAATGCAAGTGATGAGTTCGGCTAGATTTTTTTTTTTCGTTCTACGAGGTGTATTTATTTTATTTAATTGAAGATATGTCCATGTGTATTGACGATATGCACTAAAGACTTTTACGTACAATACATGTCAATATACCATTAATACTCATACTTAATTTTTGTGATTCTTCATATATTTTTTTTCTAGCTTTGTAAGATGGATATTAATTAAAAACTGATAAATAATTATTGAATAATATTCGACCATGTCACTACTTAATGTTGCTGGTAAGTAGCATATGTTGTAATACTTACTGAAAAATGAAAATAATCATGAAAAAATAAGTTCTCGTTTTTTTATCATTTGTTCATTATTCACCTATTGAACTGATTGGGTTGTGTATAAAAGAATTTTAATAGTGTCATGGCAGACATTCTGGGTAACTTTAAATCGTTATCAAGTTGTATCGCCATTCTTATTCATCCTGATTGTTATTTACTGTCCTTTTCTTCTGTTTGTTTTGGAGAATAGATACCGCAAGTTTGACTTTTTATTTGTTTATAATTTTTGTTTATTTTATTTCGCTGATAATATTCTACGAGTGTTATTACGATTGCAATTCATGTCTGAATGCAGTCGCTGTCAATGCATTGAAATATATTGCCTGAAGGCACGTAACTATGTGGGTAAAATAATGTGCTTTTGCTTCTTTGAAAAATTCTTTTTTTCATTTATTCTGGATAAAGCGAAGCATCGTATTGTACATTCATTACATATGAAAAATATTATGCAAATGAGAATAATAGTCCAGTAGATTCCTTGGGTGGCATTTCATGATTAGTATATGAATTAATTAAAGTTGTACACAGAAAAATGTGAAAAGTAGTGAACTATGAGTTGATCAAAATTGCTGGGAAAGATTCCAAAATCATGATAGATTTCTTGGAAATTAATTGATGATGTAATTGTGGAAATCACAAACTAAAGTTTTTCCGGAAGATTTGAACTCTGAGCGCGGGGTCATTCCAATCTAGGTAGATATACATATATACATACTGCTATTCAACTCGATTCGCTTTTCCCCCTCACGAGTTTGCCTTTATTGTTATAAAGAGGTTTGGTTTACACCGGTAAACGACAATATACATATAGTAACAAATGTACAATAGACATTTTTACTGCAATGTTTTGTTTTCGATTTCCCGATTCAACGAAAAATCGATCTTTATTGCGAAGTGCAACATAAAATTCGCCATCTCGTAGTTAAAATGTAAACTACAATAATGGATATCATAAAGGTGCACTGAAGATGCATTTTGTATGCTATTTGATGCTAATAATGGCAAGTTTTCCGAAAATTATTCAAAATATTTGTAGATTGTGAAGAGTTGCAAACATTTTGGATAATCTCCGGAGTGAAATCTTATTGTTGAAAACTATCACTGCTTAGCAATATAATGTTGGAAGTATTATTTGGACTTGGTTACTTCATCAATCGTTCTCGAGTGCTGAAAAAAATATATTCATAAAATTTACTAAATCTAAATTAAAAATAAAAATAACTGATAGTTTTACATTACCAGGATTTCGTTATCATGGTATTTGGATCACAAGCTATTAATCTCTTTTTATTTTTCACAGGTTCTTTTTGTTTTTTTCATAAACATTCGATATCGGTGCAAGAAAGAAATTTCCATCCTGTCACATCAAATCTATTAGAGCAATTTTTACTTTATAAAAATCTTTCAATACTTGATATCTTCAAAATTAAAAAGTTTACTCACCTTTTACAAAAAAGCAATGCTGCAACAATATACTTACGTGAACAACTTTTTCCAGCAATACAAGAGCAACTCATCGTAATTATCTCAATACTGTAAACATCTTCTTTATTATTATTCAAGAATTTTATTGTAAACATTTCTGTTACAACATGGAGATAATGTGTTAAGCTAGTAGTTTGCAAAATTAAAGAATATGAATCAATTCTATCCACAACCTCTCGAGTCGCACTGCACTCGACAATCATACCGGAATTAAATATTTGCTGATCACCTTCGATCATTTTTTTTCATGCGGAATTGCATTTACAAAATCAAAAACTACATCGTAATGAACATATAATGTCTTCATTTTTGGTATTGCTTTTTATAAATCAATTAATATTACAATTTTCTAACTATTTTCCTGTTCAAGCGTATCTTTATGACGACCATATTGTTTTGGAACAGTAGCGTCCTCCGACTCGCAATGGATATTACACTTCCCATTTTCGAAATTTTGTATGTACATCAGTAACAAATACATAATTACGGAATTGTATTCATTATAGTATCAATTTGAAAATTATAAATAGATCAATATTTGTTGTGAGTTAGTTTGGTATAGTTGTGGAATGAATGTAGATAATATTGAGTGCAGGAATAGTTCTTATAGATTTTTCGAAATTTATTGTACGATGTAGTAGGTACTATTGATTTTACCAATATGGGTATGTATGAGGTGAACCTTTCATGCACAGGTCAGGGACGTATTCAAGAACTTCAAGCCATTGAACAGTGCGTATATACTCAGGATATTTAATTTCATATGACTTATTTTTTCATTGATACTTTTATCAATATTCTGTTGTTGTTCTTAATCTTTTTCTTCTGTTTTATTTGCGATAGTAAGCCAAGTTTTTAGTATCAAGTTATTCTTTGAGAACAACAATAACCATGTCATTCAAGTTCAGTATCTATTCAACAAATTCTCGTACTCATTCTGTCGTTCCTTTTTGTATCCTCATTAATAGAAATTGTATAGGTACTTATTTGGTTCATTCACATCGAATTAATTTCACTTGTGTTCACGTCCAACTATTCCCAATTAAATTGTATAAATCAAAGCGTATACGATGAATGTAATGAATCCTATTGGAAAAGCCAAATATTATCAATATTATATTACTTGGGATATTTTTCATTTGCCATGGAAATCCTTTCATTACCACATATTATTACATCAGTAATTTTGATGAGGATAGAAAGAATTCATAATAAATATTTTAAAAGGTTAACAAAAATTCGTATTGAATACAATAATTCGTCTTCAAAAACTTTTCTTTGATGCGAAATAAAAATCTATGTCAAAATATGTTTGATATGGTTTTTTCACTACCTACTTCTCTTTACTTTTAAAAATAAATCGGATCTACTTTGGATGCTGAGTTTGTGAATTGATTTTTGCGCCAAATTGGGTATGATATCGTTTTTTATAAGATCGATTAACTGTACGGCTCATCTGTTTTGTGCAACCATGTGTACGTATACAGATATATACAATGTGATATGAATTTTTAAATTTCACTTTAACTTTGGTGTATGAATATTGCTATTTAGTTCAATTAAGAATTCATTAATTGTTATGAGATGCCTTTATTCGCCAATTTATTGCTGATACGAAATTACATTTTATTCTGAATATTTATAGATTATTCCTAGAAGATCGATTACGTTTTTACATTCAGGGCTATTTTTAAGATCACTCAATTGAAATATTCGTTACTGACCAAAAAACATATTGACATATCTCTGGGCGTACCTAAATTCGTCCTCAATTTCAAATTTAATCTCTGTCAATTTCTTTGCTTTATTCCCGAGTCGAAATTATTAAGCTACATTTAAACCACATTGTTTTCATTTTATGAGGCTCTCTAAGAGCAAAAAACGCCCTAAAGTATGTCTATCATATAAGTATATATTTTAAATATTTCGATTATACACAAATTTATTAATGTTTTGTTTTTTTATCATTGCAGTTAAAAAGGCGAGATTCTGCGGGGTCCAAGGTAATATATATTATAAAATTTATTACTTTAAACATGTAGATAACATTATTTATCTAATGTTTCTTTGTATTATAAAAAAAAAAACAAATATATAGAGCGAGAATTTTACGCTAAATATAATATTACCCTTTGAACTATAGAGAGCTTGGGGCAAATCAATCTTTTATTAAATATTACATACATTAAGTCATTTTTTAACATGAACTGCTGTAAATATTATATGAACTGAGAATATATTTTACTTTACTGCAGGATAGCATATTAGAGAAATAATTTAATATTTAAAATATGCTAAATTCGAATCATTTCTTATGTGACGTTGCAGTATCTATGTACTCATCATATTTAACGCCCTTTGATATTTAATGACATCACTTGATCGTATAAGACGAGTTGAATCTTTTTGCATAAACTGAATTTTCATATAATTTCTTTTTCAAGTTTATTACTTATCCAGTTCAATTTGCGAGATCAAATTATCTATTTTTATAATGTCGTAGCATTAGAAAATGTTTATAAACGATAATTTCCAGAATAGAGCTAAGACAGCATTTTTTCGGTTTTCCATATATTTTCAGATAATATTAGCCCTAAAGCTATCCATTCTGCTCAAAAATAAATCGAAAGATTTCATTTTTTTTCTTACAATGTGATTTATCTTCACTACGTGAAATGACTGACGTCAGAAGCTCAGCAGCAGGTCGATTATTTTTACGTACGTCATCATTAGTTCATTGAGGACAATTCTTAAATTAGTGTCTGTTGGAAATATAGATTAACGAGAAAATAGAAAAAAATAATACTTCATTTATGAGTGGCGCGACATGTAATGAATTGTGTAAATATAAGGATGTTATTAATTGAACATGAATGGATGAAAAAAAATATTTATTCGAATATAATTAATTGTATAGATTGTTATTGATTTGTAGTTAAATAAGTAATTCAATTGAGTGAATTTAATAATTTTATTTTTCTAATTCAATTTCCAGCACAACAGTTTAATACTTATGTGACGCTCAAACTTCAAAATGTCAAGTCAACCACAGTGACTGTAAAGGGGCCCAATCCATGTTGGGAGCAAGACTTTCTTTTGTGAGTTTTTATTTTTCAACTTATAATGTAAAGGTGAAAAAAAAAATAATCGCTCGGAAATTTCAGACTTTGTACAATTTCTATTTTGAGCAGAGAAAAAATGATACATGGGGAATAAGGTCGTCAAGATCTGCAATTTATATCTTAAAGATATATTTTCAGTTTATTTCATTAATTTATTTTTATGAATAATCATAATCTTTTTTGTTCATTTAAATCATAAAACAAGTAATGGTTTTGAATAACAAATAAAAAGTTCTTTTGGAAATATTTTCTTTTTAAATTTGATTGAAAGATATGGAAAGACATTGGACGAAGAGAAAAACGTTGAGGTATAACTGATTCTATCCAATCTCCACATTTAGACGAAAATGAATAACGTGAATCTGGGGCTATTACAATCTCACAAGGGTATGAGACGTGAATGAGGCAAATAGAAACTAGGTTAAAGTTCATGAAAGGTTATTCTTGTATGCGATGGTTGAAAGGGCATTATCCGTACAGAGTATTTTCTATCACTGAAAAAGAAAACATGATGAATTAGTACTGGAATTTATGTATACCATTTGTTTTCTGCTCATTTCATATAAGAAAGTACATCATTTTATTCATTTCAATCTCAGAGTGATATGATTTACTTGTAAAAATTTTCGAAAAAATAAATTGGAACATAGACGAATTTTATGCTTTCAGTGAAACAAATGATATTAATACCGGCCTGCTCGTAGAAGTTTGGAGCAAAGGCATGTTGTGGGATCGAGCACTTGGATATCATTATATCCCATTGCCCAGTGTAGTTTACGCAAATGAGGTAAGTAATATAAATCCATTTCAAATTATAAAATACTTTGTATCTGTTTATGATAAATGAAAAGTTCCCGAGTCGAAATTTTGTTCTTACATTAGACTTCTGTGGTCCTTACTGTACCTTAAATGTACCTCATTAGTCCTGATTAACGCCTTTTTAGTAATTTTTTATACCTACCTGTACCTTAATAATTCCTTAGTTTTCGTTAGTTTTTAATTTGTTTGACCTTTTTTATACCTCAAAATGGAAGAAATGAAAATATCTGCCACTTTTAAGATCTTAAAAAGGACCAAAATTTAAAATATTACCTTCAATTCTTATGTTAAAAAAATGATATGCCGGTCCAAAATAGAAACAAAATTTTTACTCGGGTTTCACGCATGAAATACCTTACTATAAACTATAGATTTTCATTATTTTATACAAAATTCCGATTGACTTTAATATTATTCGGTTCGTGTAACTGGAAAGATATTACTTCAGTTTAGAATAATCACGCTGTTTTACTAATTTCATAGATTAGGAATGTAATCACAATTTTAAGATACGAGAAGCTTGAAAGTTAGTATGTTTTCTATGGACAGTGAAGATGATGAAATGTGGTATATTATTCAAGCCCAATTTTCCTCAAACCAGAAAATATAATAGTTATATACGAGAAATAATGAGTAAGAGAGATAAAATTTTGTACTTCTACTGTTATTAGTGTCACGAACACTGCCAGATACATAACAGTACTTTTCATTTGCTGCTGTTGCCGTTTCAAATGAAAGCACTTTAAAAAATTGTATTTCATTCCATTTTTCATCACTTCAATAAACAGAAAAGTGCTGAAATATCCCAAAAGTTGATTTTTGTAACAAATCTGAATAATCAAGTTTTGGTAGAAGAGACGATACAAATTTTGAATGGACATTTACAAAAATTTCTTCATTGTATATACAAAACATAATAAGTGTTATATTACAAAAACAAAAATTATGATTTATAGTATTGTATTTAGAGTTATTGTATTAAAATATGTTAATGTATCAGAGTATAGTAAAAATAAAAATATGTTAATGTATCAGAGTATAGTAAAAATAAAAATACGTGAGTATTTTCTCATGTTAAAAATAGACGTATTAACACAGAGTTACTATGATAGAAAGACCAGAAAAGGATGAAGAGCAACAGACAAAGAACCTTTAACATAGTCCAAGAAACAATCGCTTCCTGGTGATATGTCCTTGATTGACGCTCATGTCATGGATAGTGACAAATGTCCCTGACGCTAGAGTTTTTTTCTTCTATTTCTATGTAGTGTTACGTATAGATTTTTCATTATCAAACACTCTTTTGTATTTAGTTGGTATAAAGCGTCCAATTTTGTCCTAGTATTAAACTATACAATAGTATTCTCAATACTTGACAATCTATTTATATGTGTATTGCTTTTCATATAAATTAAATGGAAATTCAAAATAGAAAGTGGGGTTTAGTAAGAACATATTGTGTCGCAAATATTGCTAGTGGTAGATCACACGCTTGCGTCAGACATATCATTTATATTCACTTGTATATAGAGTAAATATATATAATCACTCACTATTGTTTGACACGTAATGAATACACAAACATTCGCGATATATGAATCATAACAAAGACATTACGAGCGTGAAATTTATACACATAGGGTTCATATATAACAATTTAATGTATGCTTTTCACATTTGAGTACCGATTTATGAATATTATAAAATGCATTTAGTCATAATATTTTATGACGATATTCTACAGAGGTTTGACTAAAATTTCTAGTTGAAAAATGTCCTTCTCCTCAATGTCTCCTCAATAAACACTTTATTTTCATTTGATAATTGAATTGCTGACAGGAGCATTGAGTTTTCTTTGATGTTCATTCAGGATTCTTCATTTAAGGGGTTATACATATTACTCATTTAAAAAAAATCGATTTTTTTTCACAGATTATTATTTTGGTTAGTCTTGGGCGTATTCCTGTGCAAGTAGATTGTGAAAATTCCCCATAGATCGAAAGTTATTGTAGAAAACGTGACGGCCCGATGAGGGTCTGATACGCGCAATCGAAACTTTGAATGCGTTTTTCTTGAAATGACTTTTTCCGTTACGGTCGACATGATAACTCGTACAGTTTTCAATATTTTTTTTGTTTTTTTTCTTTTTAATATTTGAAATCGTTTTCTCTATAGTCTATGGGCGCGGATTTTTGATATTTTGATATTAAAAATTTATAAACATAATAGAGTGTAAAATTTTTTACTCTAAGTTTATACACTATTTTTCAAATTGCTCTTATTTTCCAAATTTTTCGAAATTAAAAAACCCGGTCCTCTAGATTATAACTACAGTACTATTTCATAAAACATTTATGAAAATTAACAGGTTCATCAATTTTTTTGTGAGGATTACATGCAGACCAGGAGCAAATATTTTTTTTTCAGTGCTTCGGAAATCGCCATTTTTTGTACTTACATTGTGAACATTAAATAATGAATAGAATTTTTTTTATACTTTAAAAACCAATAAACAATGTTCGTAAGTTGTTTCTATCAATTTCCATTGTTATCCCTCCCAAAAAAATTTTTCCTTTTGGTACATTTTTGGTTCGTCGTAACATATATAACCCCTTAAGGTTTCAAACCATTCAAATTTAAGTGAAGGTTGGAAGCACTAATTTAATTTACCCAATTTTAGTTTTCATTCTTAATTACAATTGTTCGATTAATTTGTATAATAAGGAATACTGGATAAGCAATGTCTGGAGAATTTTTGACTTCTTATGAATTGTGATATTATTATATATTTCAGGACGGATGTGGACAATGGGTTAGTTTAGACTCGGAATTAGAAATGAGAGAAGGTGTAGTAGTGGGTACTAAATGTCCAACTGGTCACCATTTGCTCATTGCCTGCCGCTTCGAGCAACCATTTGGTAAGTTACTGTGAAAATAATCACGATTATATAGTTGAAATTTATTCAAATTCAATTTTCGGAATTTCCGAAATGAATATTCATTTAACAAAAAGAAATCATTTAGATAACACAGAACACGTATTCGAACGAGAACAAATTGGGTTCAAGTGCTACGGGGTTACATATGAAATATTTTTTCAGCATATGGAGCATTCCATGCCGAATCGGCCAATGATTGTACGCGATCCTCTTCGATTTCGCTAATTTCTTTATATGTTTTAGTACGTATTGAAAGCAACTTCGATGCCAATTTTTAGCTTCTTATTGTGAACTTATTGTAAAAACTTTCCATTCAATCATAGATTAGTGATGAATATCGATATCCATAAAAAATCGGAAGTCTTTTTTTTCGTCTTAGAATGTAGTTTCAGAAAAAAAATACGAAAAAATTCTCCGAAGTTGTTATCACTTAGCTATTCACGTTTGAATATTGAAATTGCGATTTTCAAGTTTCCGGACACCTTCGATTTTTTTTAAAAATTTTTTTCCAAATCCTACTCAAAATTATGAAAATTTTAAGCCCTAGTTGGTTCTGTTCTTTTAATAATTT
>JAQQBR010001835.1:3979974-3991984 GCA_030347285.1 Microctonus hyperodae
TTTTGCACATTCTTTCGATGGTGTCGTTTTTAGTTCCGTCTGTTTTTACGTGGGTTGAAAAATTTGTAAACAGCTTTGAAAGACAACACTACTTTTGAATATCTCTCACTATAATCGAATTGTTCTCGATGTTCACACACATCTCGTGTACAATTTCTGCTTCTTTTTCTTCTTCAGGTAGTTCGTCATTACTATCTAAAGCTGTTCGAAGTCGATCCATTAAATTCTTCTTGTTTCCTGTGATTTTAAAGCCCAGCATAGTCAGCAGTCTTTTAAGTTCTCTAACTTATATGACAGAAAGAAAGAAAGTTTGCGAAAAAAAAATGAAATATAGAAATGAAAGACGAGGTATTTCAATAAAAAATCGCTGATGAAAATTTGAATATGAAAATAATGCAAACTGGATTAGAAATTAGAAATTACACGACTTTCGAGGCAGTTAGGCGACGAGTCCTCTATTGATAATAATTATTTGCTATTAATTATTAATTATGTTTTTTCGTGTATGTGCACAATATAATACATAACATCGCGAACAATATTTTAATCATTCAGCCCGATTTTTTTTAAATATTAAAATTCACATACTAATATTAACAAATATGATAATATTTATCCTAAGATTGAAAATTAATTTTTTCTGTTTCAGGTGAGTAATGGTGCAATTGAATTTATTTTTACATGATTATTTTTGGTATTCACAAAAAATGAAATGATATTTTTGCGTTGAAGAAATTTTTTCTTGATATGTTGCTGAACAATAATCCACAATAGACATGGGTAAGTGATAATTTGTACGATTTACAAAATGCTTTGCCTCGTGAAATATAATTTTTATGAATATTCACAATTATTAGAAGACTGTTATTGATAAGCATTTCATAATTATAAATTAAGTTCAAATTGTAATAACATAATTCCTGAACTTATCTATAAGCTCCGTTGAAAACACTTGCGCATGAAGTTATGGAAATATGTCAAACTGAAACGCTCGTTTGAACAATTTCTGAAACTAAAATATATTTCCATAAACATATGCATAATGTATATAATATTAAGGCAACAATGAAACAGAATAGAATATAATGAAATAGAACAAAATATTTTCATGTATGAAATTCATGATGGAATTAATTGTAACGAAAGAAAAATTCACATTTATACTGTTGAAAATCTGGAGAATGAGAAACGGTTTATGGCAGTAGTCTGGTTAATATCGGAATAATTTTCTAAATGAATGAAACAAAAATTAGGATAAAGAAAAATTTTATTCTGATGTAATAATCATGATTTATGATTTATACGTTTCAGTAAATTATGATTTTCCGATTGAAGTTAACGCGCAGTTTAGCACTTTTGTTTATACTGTAGCAATGTTAATGAACAGTTGAAAATGCATAATGTAGTAAAAAATTAAATTGATCCGATACATACAATACAAAATACTAATTAAAAATTTATAACCTCATAGGATGAAATGTTTTGAAAGTTATATTTCAACAATATTCGAGAAAACTTATTATACTACGACATGAAAGATTTTTTATTTTTCCGGTAATGCGGAACTGATGGATTACATAAACTACATTTCCGGCAATTAACATTGGGTAATAACCAGTGATTTCTAATAAACCAAGTCGACATTTTTATGCCATTTTAAATTTCATTATTCTCATCTGACGAGGTTCAGCAGGAGCAATAAAAGTTATTCAGACTTTTCTTAATATTAAATGCAGCTCCTCCTTGACGCCTCCAATTGGTCGGATATTACTAGATTTTCTATATAGCAAGACGCAAATGAGGATTTGAGAATGAACCTCCGAGGTCTCTCTTTCCAATATAACTACTACTTTTACTCATTTCTGCCTCTGAATTTTGAATGTTCTGCCAATGCTTTTATTTTATCAATTACTTCAGAAAATAATTTTAAATCAGTGTTTTACAAACACTTTCGTTATTATTCATAAATATTTCATTCAAGTTTTTTACATTAGTTGAAAAAATAATATAATTCAACCGAAAAAATATATTAAACATTAAATACATTTCGAGTAACAATCTAATAAAAATACTTACTGCCAATCGTCAGAACTTTTGCATCTGTTTCAGTGCTTATTTTTTTAATATAATCTACCTCTACAAATGAAGTAATATTGTTGACATATTGGAATCTTTTCGAAATATTCCAATGTTTAACTTTGAATTTATATAGTGTGTTGATCCATCACATAACTGCTTATTTCTATTTTCCTCAGTGACAATATAGCATTTTTCGATTTTCAGAATTTAAAGGTCTAAACAATAAATTATGGATACACGTGAGAAATTCGCGTTCTTTGATTAGTTTTTCTGTATGTATCTATTTCCCTCATTCACCTTGAAGGTTTATATTTATTTATGCGAGAAGATAATTCAAGTTTGCATAAAAAAAAAACATAATGTACACTTATATTTAACTCAATACATTTTAATTGACTAATCATTTTTTAGTGGGGATTTTTTTTTTCAATACAAATTCCAATGAAACTGTTTCAATAATTATGGTGACTAGAATTTTGAAAAATATTCGTGAGCATTTTTGTCCGTGTTAAATTCCTATAGATGTCCGATATTTATTGAATGAAAGTTCTTTAACATTTGCACATTTTATGATGAAATTTGTGTTGAATTATCGGGAGAATGAGGTGTGAATCGTTGGATGTGCATGTTTTAATAGTATATATACACAAGGCATGAATTCTTGAGTGGCTCGGAACACTAGGACAAATTGCATGCGCTTGCTGATACATTGAAGGGCGTGTGCTATTGTATGTGTGTATGGATGAATAAATGAAGTGAAAGTGTTAGTTGTTTACTGGGAAACGATTGCGTGACTATCTGCATGTGATGTCAGTTGGTGCCCTAATGACTCTTAAGTTCACCATACCAGTATATTGTTATCGGCAATATTTATTCGATAATACAATGTGCGACACATATCCAGTTCATTTTATTCACAATAAACAAATTTTTATGAAAATCTTAATTAATCAAATATAGAAGGTTTCTTAATGAATATTGCAATTCAAAAGTCGCAAGTGTATATATTTTGAATATTTGTTTTCTGATTAGTTCATAACATTATTATATGATTTTAGATAATATAGAATGAGTTTGAATAGAAAAAATCAATAATATTTAAATTTTTTAACCAGATTGAACACTTTTCATTCTAAATACGATGAGAAAAATATTGATTTATAGTCTGGAATTTGAACGTGCTTAATTTCGACAAATGTTTATGCGAGTATTTACAGTCTTACTAAAATCTAAATACTGAGCTTAAGGAAGACTTGATTTGTAATATGCTTAAGTCGAGTTATCTGTTGGAAAGTTGAATAGAGATACCTCATAGTTTAATTTTGAACTAGATATTTAAATATTAGAGATTTAAAGTCTCTGAATTGTTTAAGTACATTTGAATCTTGTTTTTCATATAGATAAAAATTATAAGACAATTCGACAATTGTCAGGCTAAATTGGACTTTCGGTTTCTTTGAAAATTAAGGTAATAAATATTATAAAAAACTCGACGATTGTTACATTTCCAGTGATTGCATGAATTGATAGTTATTACTAAAAATTTCATGAAATATATAACTGTTACATGTATTTATATAACTTCGAATCGATAATCTTTATAATTGTAAAAAATCTGAACATTCCTCATTCTAATCGTGATGTGCGCATGTGAATATATGTGATGAAAAGTCAATTGCTCGGCCGATTTTTTATCTCGTTTCAATTTTCATATAATGAACTAAATTTATGAAAAGCTCGAACAACAATCACACTTCAAAATATAATATTTGAGGCATTTTTTTTTTTTTTTAAATAGTTTTGTTGTTTGGTGATTTAATTTCAAAAGCACTAAAACGAAGTGAAATTTGTATAACACCATATTATAGCCGAAAATTCATCAAAATGTAAAATTATAAAAGCAGCTGAAGAACAGACTAAAACTATTTTCGAATACGCCTTCGAAATGAAATAATTGTTATTTTACCATAAATAGAGAAATTAAGAATTATTTTCAGGCTAGATATTACTACAATTATTTTGTAGTTATAGTAGTACTTATTTTACAGTCATGTAATGGTTATTTTGTGGTGTAGTTCCATCGCAGTTATAGATAGAAAAATTAGCGGAATAATCATAACATTGTTGGTGCTTTTTAATTATCATGAAAATGCTATACGTAAGGGACAATTGGAATGTATTTCAATTTATTGAAAGGATTCCGTATTATTTGTAGTTTTTCAAAATATTTAAGGGCTTTATAAAATTATAATGTATTGAGACATCGGAATAATTATTTAGTAAACATATGTTTGCACTTATGACTGATTAAATTCAGTGATATTAAATAGCGAATGAAATCACGCAAACACAGGGCAAAATTCAATAAACACAGTTGATGTTAGTTGTTGTGATCATGTTAGTACAGCTCGATTGACGTTAATGATAATCAAAATCCAACTAGAAGTTTCATTATAGAAATCTATACGGTATAAAAAAATGTTTTTATGAATAAAAAAATACCATTTATTCAAGAAAATTGAACGTGACTAAGTGCAAAAACCGGAGGATTTGGAGGGCAACAGTGGGAAGCTACTTATACAGTTGATGATAAGAGAATGGGTAAGCGGCCAAAAAGGTGGTCATAATTTGCGCATGCTTTTCTAACAGAAAATGTTCTGCAATTGTCAACGATCACAATTGTACAAAATTAATTCCTATACAACAAAAGACTACGAATACATACAAAAGCAATTGTCCATATCTCTCACAGATACCAATTAGAGACCTTCAGGGAACTACGTCTCAATTGTTAATACTAATTGCAATATTTTTCAAGCGCATGATTGACGAAGGAAGTGAAAAAAAAACTCAGGAGAAATACTCTAGAACATTTATTAAATCAATTCATGTTTCGACAATTTATTTCAAAATTAAAAATATTTATTCTAAATGAGTAATAAAACTTTCCATTTTTTTAAATATTTCATTTGTTCTACTTTCAAGTGAGAAAATGATCCTCTTTAAAATTGAATTTATCAAACAGTAATTCAGATATTTATGTGAAAAAAAATGAAATAAAATGTACCTACATAAAATTACAAATATAATGATATTATTTTACAAATAATTCACAGGCTGCGTTCACAAACGCATAAATTATATTTGACCACTTATGTATAGTGAGAAATCAATACACATGTGCGTAGTCAATGTTCGAAAATATTTGTTATAAATTTATGTTTGGTCCAGTTGTGTATCAACATCAATATGTACCTAAATGTGTATGAGAGTAATGTTTATAACAATGATGGAAATATAATGTACGTGCTCAGAACGCATAATGAACCAAGTGAAACAGAAGAAAAAAAAATGAAAGAATTGTCAGACAGTGAAGAAAATGAAAAATAGGGGGAAAAAAAAAAGTAAAATCGCATGGTGGTGGTGCGGGTAGAATGAATAAAAGGAGTATGTAGTAGGGGAAACCACACACTGAGGAACGGTTAGGTTAGTGAGATGGACGACGAAATACTGGGAACCCCTGTAGAAAATCAATATGGTGGTCGGGGTAGAAGGAGCGCGCGTGGCTGATGCTCAACCACCTTTTATCACTTGCTGCATGTGTACCTCGTGTTATTCAGGCTTTTCTTCTCATCATTACACTTATTTTTGAATTCTTATTTCAAGAAGGAAAATAATTATAAAGCCACAGGAATGAGAAAATTATTTTCAATTTCCATGGTGTTCATTTCTGAATATTCAAAATTCTTTTTTATTGCCATGTCAAAATACCGATCGTATGTTCATGGCTATTCTGAATAGATACTTATTTATAAATAAATCTTTCTATTCTTAATTTTAATTGTACGCCAAAGTAGGAAAATAAAATATGATGAATTCTTATTTTTGAAAAGTAATTGAGTATTTTTTTTATCTAATTGTTAGTTCGCAGTGCATGGTGAGTAGTGAAAGATGAAAACTTTTTTATGAAAATATTTTAAGGTATTTGGGCGTTTGTTAGTGTTTTCAAAAATTTTCAAAGCTTTTGAGCTTTTTTCAGATCTTTTTACCTATTCCATGCTTCTCCAAGTATTATTCACCTAGGTTTTCTTCTTTTACCAATGATGCGATTCCGTTCTCTGCAATTTCTCTTTCAGCATTTGAATGACCTTTTTTGTCAGAGTTTCTTGTCCTATGAACTATACTCTCAGAGTCTTTTCGTTTGTTTTTTTTTTACTGAATTATATCTGGATTACATCTCGCGATATTCCACTTGTGCTTTGTTGCCGGATTTTTATTTGAAACCGTAAACGCTTTGCAAATAAAAAAGCAAACAAAAGGGAAAAAGCTGTTTATTGATCCTCATTTCAGCCGGTTTGAGTCTAATCCATTTGATTTTTTAACGAGTGTATTCATATCTCACAAATAAGTTGGCTTAATTATACTTGAGCAAGCTTCTAAACAAAATCTCATTTTTTCACTGCAGCAGGTAAAAAAAATTACGCTGTATAGTGATCCCGTGGTAGGAGTGCCTGTATAAAATCCCCCAGTAAAAAGTACGTACCTGCGACGATTTGAGTCATGCGCACTCATGGTCTTTCCACAATCGTGTTGTCCTGGTGGGGAGATCGGTGGTTTAGTCGTTGGGAAGTAGTAGGGCTGCACAAGTAGTAGAATCCGAAGGGACCTATGGTGTTTAGTAGTGAGGGTACACGCTGTGCCAGCCGGCAGTAGTGAATGCCGTGCGCGGAGTTTACAATCTCGTAAACTCAAACTCGCCCACTAAATTTCTCTTCATTCCTGTCAATTATTTTGAGCCAGTCTTTAGAATATATATAATTAATAAATAAAATAGATGAATACTCATTAGTTTTTTTTTATCTTTATCAATTGAAGATTATATGAAACAAATCAATAAATATATAAATTAAAAAATAATTTTATCGAACTGATAGGATAATATATCAGTGTTGGAATTGAGTTGAAAAACACATAGGAAATAAATAAAGTAGAATGCATCAGTTGTGGAATCTCCATGCAGAAATAATTGTGCTCAAAGTGATAAAATTGGACTTTAGACTGACGGATACAGAAACATCAAGGTCCAACGGATAATAGCAACGGTTGTTGGAGAAAAAATAATGTGAGATGACAATAGAAGGGCGAAAGTAATTGAGTGAAATAACGAGGGGATGTGTCACCGGATTCTTAAAGGGAAACCTTTTGAGAAAGATCAATGCTATTCATAATTTGTTCCACACGTTTAAAACAACCAAACTAAATCTAATAGTGAAACTTTAAACAAATAAATAATAAAGAATATAAACGCATTGATTATTCAAAACGAATTTACCCATACTAATCATAAAGGGGTTTGTATAAAAGTAAGAATGAGTAAAGAACAGACAAAGGGTAAAAAATCCGGAATATTTTGATTCATCAGTTTATACTTGGCAGAATTTCTAAAGGGAATAAAAAGATATTTCGTAATGCGTTATGCTTGTTCAAGCGGAGATAGCGAGAAAAATTATAGGCATTGAAGAACTAGAGCTTTCCGGCGGGTGGTTGTTACGTTGGGATAATGTTGGAGCGCTCGATACTCTTATAATAATCCCACGGTTAACATTATTATCATTGCTTTTTGTTTATTTAGTTTGAATGATTCTAAGTAAATTCCAAGTAAATATAAACTTACATTAAATTTATAATTATTTCGTTAATGTAGGTTGGGAAGGTTTTTATTCAGTTTGGGATCGATACAATGTTTGTATTTGACTCATTGACTCCAGTCTTCAGTACTTTAATCGATCTTGCCTCATTCGCGCTCGAGTATCTCTTCTTTTATTGAGAGTAACAGGGTCGATGATAGGAGAAGTAAGGGCGGGTGTTGAAGACGGGCAATGACAGAGATACGGCAGACTACTTTCTATATTTTACTAGTAAATGTCGAAAACTAGAATAAAATCCATCAGAGGGTAAGGAATATTTTAGTGAATTTGATTTTTCTGGAGAGTGGTCGCCCTGAGCAACCACAAGAACTTTTAAAGAAGAACGACACTGAGTTTATTTTATTGTTTAAATCTTAATTCAGTTTCTTTCGCTCGACTTATCTTTTTAGTTTCACATTAAATTAATTTTTCACTTTAATGATATGAAATAAAACAATATTAGTGACGTACTTTTTATTTTTTATAGTTCAAAATATTATTTATTTGTGTCGCGATGAAGCACTTAAAAGTTTCATATATGAAACCATAATTTTATGTTGCATGTCATATTATCATAACTTTTCGTGAATTCAGTATTCATTTGGAAGTTTAGAAGAGATGTTGAAAAAAAAAAAGGAAGAGAATAAAAAAATAGCATGGTTAGTTATAACTTGGCATCTGCATGGCCTTCCAACGGTGATAATTGATAGCATTTCCCGCGGTTTTCATCTGACCACAATGTTACAATTGACAATGGCTAGATATTATAAGTTACGTTATGAAAAACGATATGAAAATCCCCAATGGAGTATTCATTTCGTTTCACCGTATGATATAACAACGTACACCAATGATAAATGTCTTATTCCATGTCGTTTAATTCGCACTTTACAAAAAATATTGAAAATAAAAACACTATTGTTCTCTTCAATTGTTTTTCATCAACTAAAACATTTTTTTTTACCGAAAAAACTTGTCGTGAATAAAACAGCGTTTCAGATTTCATCTAATATAAAAATCCCTCAGAATTATTTAGACGTAACTAAATTCCATGAATTTGTTTACTAACAAAATAAAGTGGGAATCGTGTTTGTAATTTTCGCAGGAATCACTAAGAAAAATAGACTTGTATAAATATTGAAGAATTATTATACAATTATATATTCAGCAAGATACAGAATCATAATAATTAATATAATATTGGCTGCGATTTATTTATCCTGATGACACATGATACAATAATCCTAACGATACTTGATTAGGGATTTCGGTATAAAGCAGAAAATTCACGGGTTGGATCGTTGTGGTATGTATTGCTGTATTACATAGTTCGTGCTCCTAACAAGCTAAATGCGCTGTGATAAATTGATAAATATTATTATTAAAGTAAATGTAATCAAAGGTGATTATCAAAAAACGTCGCTGTTACTATACCGGGATAGGAATCGTCGTAATTAAAATTTTTTCGGGTTTATCGTATTGATATATAAATAAATCGTGATTAAGATTTTAATATTTATATTAAAAATTTAATGTTTACAGTATGCCTTGTAATATTATTTTAGAATCATTCAAAGAAAAGATTTATGAGCTTGCGATTATAGAAAGTCAAGGATAAATACACATTAAAAGAATTCTGATGAAAGTCCACTTAAAATTTGTGATAAAATTTTTTTTCCACATATTTCAATCTGTAAATGATGATTAAATAACGCATTATTCATTTGTGTAACTCGATTTAACTTCAATGATTGTTTAACACTCACAAGAAATTAAAAAATATGTTGACTCTAAATGTTTATAGTCTGAGAGACGAAAATTGAATGTGAAATTCAACATGAGATATTATTCATATCAATCAAAATTATTTTTTTGCTCCAACATAAATTCTAATGTTGATAATAGATACAAAATTTACATTAAGAACAGTTGACACAAATTTTTAGTGGACTTTTACAAACAATTTTTTATTATGTATATTTTTTTACAGTATATGAATGAAAGTGAGACCAAATCGTTAGAAAACATCAAGAAAGAACAAGTCAAAATATCGAATTAAATTTGTGGGCTTTCGAGAAATGAATAAAAATGAAAACAAAATGGATAGTGAATAAAGAAGTGAACTAGACAGACAGGGTAGCAATTATATCTGCAGTGAAAAAATGAAAATTTAAATATGCATATTGGAAAGAAAATAATATTGCACCATTTGAAATTCTAATATCTTATCTAACAAAGATCGTACGACTTATATTAATTATACTGTTGGATTTATGAGAAGAATGTCTATACAATATTTAACTTAGTGATTTGTGATTATTAAACTTTACAAAATACAAATTAACAAACAAATAAAAAAGTAATAATAACTACGCCCTTGAAATTTATTGTAATTGATTATTCGCATAAAATGAAGAAATATAAAATCTGAAATAATTGTAATAGCAATATTACATACGAATTTTGTTGAAATATGACAAACACTGACCAATCGAATTGCCGTCAATTATTAGTAATCCTGAAAAGCCATAATAGAAATAAATGAATTACAATTTTCAAATTAATTTCTGTGATGGTGTATGAAAATACTTAAATTATAATCTTATCTATTTAATATATAAAAAAATGAAAATAATTTTCTCGAAACAACGAAGCACTGAAGAAACAACAAATATACCAAGTGATAACAGCCTATTACATAAAACTATAAAATAGGAAAGTGTAAAATGTGCCGTGAAATATGTATATAATGTTATTTTTATGAATGTGGGTGTATATGGTACCTGATAAAAATTATTCAATCTCCTGATCAGTATATCAAATTTGTTTGTGCCGGCAAAGTTTAAAGTTGAAGTGAAGATAGTGAAGATAATGGAAATAAACGACTTGAGGAAAATTTTCGACCAAGGCCAAAAAAAAGGAGGTGATGTTTTATGTTTTTTTTTCCAACATAATTCATGATATAATAATGGCGGTATGAGGTATGAATTTAATATTTTTAAAATATGAATTTTGTTATTGTTATTATTATATGAGCATTTCTGAAGCAGTTTTCATGGTTGGACATTAACCATAATTTCGAGTACAAGTACATGGATATTCAAAAAAGTAAAATAGTTATAAAATATAATTTCTTATTTTTCAAAATATCTTGGAATTTGAGTTGTACAGAAGTTCAAATAAAGTTTCAAAAACCAATTTCTTTGTAAAAATTCCGTAAAGCCCAAAAGGCTCAAAATATTTCATGTAATACTTGTTCAAATGGGAAAAATTGAAAAACTTGTTATATTTAGTGCCTCAAAATCTTCGAATAAATTAATTAATTCACAAATCACATAAAAAAATTCATGAAGATCGGATAAAAAGTGTTTGGGTTCAAATTCCCATTGACTGAGTGCATCAATCAATTATTGACAACATGTATTTAATGCAATAAATCCAAAACCAAACTACAAAAATGTACTAAGTCTTTTAATGACATGTAAAAACAATGATATTTGATACAACGTAAATATTTCATACCGCAAATAGCATTCTTATTCATGAGTGAAGACATTTTAGAGTAGAAATATTGATGAGTTAGTATTGTCTATTTAGTATAGGTTATACAGACGAAGAAATACATAGTGCGCGTCCTGGGTACATGATGTATTTGTGTTGCTGGCACATCACTGACAACTCCATTATAGTCCTAAAACTCATTCCTCTCAACTTCTCCTCTATATAGTTTCATTTGTTTATCGATCAATGCTGTAGTTTCCGTAGTTGATGTACAAATTGCTTACTTCTGCAATTTTTTTTCTTATTAATCTTGAACTTTACTTTTTCAGATCTAATATTCGGTAATGATTAGAGGATACAAATTATGCATGTGTGTTAAGCAATTCTTTTTGTGTCGAAATCTAAGTCCTACTTTCAGCCATTAACTCCTCCAGTTCAAAGTAGGAAATCAGACGCTAACGTGACGTTGCTCGCAATGTCTTTTTTTAGATCCTACTTTATGCCTGAAAGCTAGAAGAAATTTGGATTTCATCCACTTGCAAACGTAAAAGAGAATCTAAAAAAAATATGCCACAACGATTTGTTTTCGACTCTTTAATCTTTCGTAGTTTTTTTTTTATAATTATTACAAAAACATCACAAATAATAAATCTTATACGAAGAGAATTTTAGGTGAGATAGCGATATAATGTACGTATCACCTAAAAAAAATAGTCTTGAATCAAGTCGGGAATTTCGACTAG
>JAQQBR010001835.1:3995958-4012932 GCA_030347285.1 Microctonus hyperodae
AAGAATGAAAACAGCTCGAATCAAGACTTCAAGAATGACTCGAATCAAGGCGCTAAAAATGAATAAAGACTAAAAAGACTCGACTTGAATCTATTTTCGAGTTGACCATTTTTACGACTGATTTAAGTCAATTAGACACATGTAATGTCTTGAATATAGTCGCGATTCAGCCTTGGATCAAAACAACTTGAGTCAAGTCTTAATTTCGCCTTGATTCAGTACTTTTTTTTTTGCGTGGTTCATTAAGATTTTCTTCAGATTGGCTTTGCTCAAACTTTGAGTACCAAATACTATTCAATTGCCGATAATGATTACACATTAAATTACAATATTGTATGGATGTATGTAGTTTTTGTTTGGGAAAAACTAATTAAAACATTTTCAGTAAACGTATTAATTGAGAACCCAATATATAAATTTCATACAATTGTAAAATTCATTCATTTATCGTTATTCTGACAAATTATCTTCAGAGAAAATTTGTTTAATTGATTTTCACTAGTATATGCATGGAGTGAAGAGCTTTTTCCGAAGGTGATTTTGTTTTCTCGAAGTTGAAGTCACTGCAGTACCGTCATCTCTTCATTTCAAGCATAAAATTGAACGCCTTCAAATAATATATATAATAAAAATGTAAAATGTCTCTAATGTATGCAGAAAAGTTATGAAAATTTTGAAAGCAGTTCCTGAAATGCCGATTTGTCTATTTAATATGCGTTAGAACAGAAAAGTGACCTAAAAATATGTACTATAAATACATATATGTCCGTTTGTGCATGTATATGATATACGCATGGTAGATGAAATGCTTCAACAGGGATTATTAAATACGTAATTAAGTATATGTTGATGAAAAATTCTCTGACTGTTGATTGCGATTGTACGTGCACGCGTGTTCCATGCTCGTTTTCGTGCAAACTTTCATATTCTTAACGCACGCATGTAGATACATATTTATATGTTATGTAATGCACGTACGATATATAAATGAAAATAAAGTTGATGGATGAGGTCACAAGGGAAATTCATAATGTGTATTTTATATTACATGAACTACATCACTGAAGGAAATCAATTTCGTTGAAATTTTAATAAATAAATAAATAAATATTATTAGCTACTTGTCATTGATACGATAAAGGGGAAGTATGTTTTTTGTGTGTCTGTGTTGGAATGATGTGCTTATCGATTTATTTCATGTATGGATGAAGCATATTATTTAGGGCATTACTCTACTTAGCTTGACACACATGGATTAATCAGGTATTATCTTTGGTGTCAAAAAGGAAATAATTATGCAATGGAGATTTTTTCTTTCATTGGCTGAATGAAAAATGGATTGTGTTAATTGAATTCTTCTTATTATGCAATGGAAAATGAAAAGTAGAATGTAATTTTGTAATCCGTAGTTTTCGAGTGCGAAAATTATAAAAAGTTATAACTAAGCATATATAAAATTCAAATCTCTCTTATATTATACAAATTGTATACTCGGCGCAAAAATTAAATGATATAAAAAAAAATTTCAAATTTTAGGTAGTTCACAAAATGCTGTAACTTAAAGGAAAATGGTTGTAAAAAAAAAAGAATACTATTATCTTCAAGTGTCTAGTTTTTGGATCTAGACTTTGAAATATTTTAGCTTAAATAATTTTCGAGTTATCGTGCATGTCATTTCTATTCACATGATATTTTTCTTAAAGATATTTCATTTTCATTTTCAATTTTAAATTAGTGAATGTATGTGTACACCGCTTATAGTGATTGCAATTTATCACGGAAATTTAATTGAATATCAATTTGGTTTGACTACCTTTTCCTGCTACCCGGAAATGCCTAACCGACTTGATCTCCATTTGTACTAATTAACACACAAACATTGCGATCAAGTTGGAACACGCATGTTCTCTTTTACCCTTCTATTCTATCTAATATCATTTACACATACATGTTTATAAACACACATGCGCATATATATGCATTAATTTCATATATGTGTATAAAATCAATAACTTTAATGATTACAAATATGTGAACTTACGACGCTTGTGCACTGGTATTTTCCCTATTACAATACGCGTGTATGAAGTAAGAAAGTTCCAACTTTAGGGATCTCAAATCGAAATTTTTATGTTAGTTCAAACGTCATCATTCTCATTTGATATGAGGTATTACATTTCATAAATCATTTAATCCACAACTACGTATGTTATTATATACATGTTTACATACCTTCATGGAATTTCATTTTATTCATTTTCAGACTCTCTGATAAACAAATAATTTTGAGTGAAATTCATTAAATTCGATGTATGATATTTTGAATATTAAATTGAAGTAATATGCTTATTTTTCCATTATATTCTTGTCGTCAAAATTCTTCTTGTGATTTTTATTATTCAATTGGCAAGTCTTGTGCATGTATTATCGATCGTATTCGATCTTGTGCATTGAAGTGAGTTTGCCGTATTAGGTGTGTTTTTTAATTCAATCAATTGTCTACCATGCGTGAAATAAAACATTATTCACAACCATTTTAGAACTCATATATCATGTGAAGACTGCAAAGAACTATATTAATTTAACGTACCAAAATTCTGTTTATTGAAGCCCCAATTCAACCGTACTCAAAAATTATGATGATGAATGTATTTATTTATTTGAATATAAAATGTAAAATACTGTAAAGTAATGGATATCAAAAACTACTCCCCCCTCCCGTGACTCCGATCCCGATAACAAATCCTTGACTTCTTTTCCCACAGGGGGATTCCGTGTGACTTTCCAAATAACCTACTGATCTCCTACAAAATATTACCCATCATTTCTTACCCTCTCCCCATTTTAAATGCGTTACCCACCTTCCCAAAGCGATAATTACGGTGTAGAATAGCAAAATCAATTACAATTACGGGAAAAAATTACAGTGAAAAAAGAAAATAAAACGATTGATGTTTTTCAGTATCTTATGAATTAATAACAAGATCGCGTCGGCAAAATACACCAAATTAGTATGATGAAATATCGAACAATATATGATAAATTTTTTTGTTCAATTGTTCAATTCTGCTTAGAAATGAAATTAAATATCATGATACATATGAAAATTTGTTTATGAAATGATTTCAAAAATTCAATAAATAGTATAACGAAAGCAAAATCATGTAAGAAGCCAACCAAATAGACAGAAGTATTGCGGTGATTTAAGTTGCATATGAAATATTGATTTTAGTCCTTCGAATCCTAAATTTGAAGATAGAATAATAATATACACGAGAAATATATACTAATACTAGCTGTTCTAGCAAACGTTATTTTGCTATATAAATTATTTGTTTCCTAGTCGGTGGAGTGGGAGGTCACTTATAAAATTTTGAATGGAAACCCCAACTTTTTATCTCGGAATCTGATTGTACATAAAAAAATGCATTAATTTTGTTTGAAACATTTTTCTTAATTATTGCAAGATATTGCTGTAATCGTGAAGAAAGTTATGAAAATTCTGAAAATATCGTATTTCCCCAGTTAAGTCCTTAACAACAAATTAAACAAATAAATAAATTTATGTGTTTGTTTATTCAGCGACACTACATTTGACTTCTCCCTCTCTCCGTTTCGTGACAAATTTCTACGAAGTGAAGTTTAGAATTAAAATTTGTGATGGCCATGTAGAAACATTTGAATAAAATTTTCGCAAAATGAATTTCAGTATTAATATTATTTGTTAATTTTATTTAATTAATTGTTAATTACATTAATGTAATTCATTTATCAATCAACTTGTTAATAAATAAATTATTAATTAATCTTAATGTCTATTTCTTTTGCAACTCTTCTAGAGGTCTTTGTTTAGTAATATTTTTAATGTCCATGTAGAGGTATTTGTTTATTTTAATATTTTAATTTTAATTATTAATTAAATTGATTAAATTAGAAATTATTTTTTCGCGATTACTGCGATATCTTGTGATAAGTAAGAAAAATGTTTGAAGCCAAATTTATGTATTTTTTCATGCACAGTCAGATTGCGAAATAAAACATTGGGGCTTCTATTCAAAATTTTTAAGTTACCCTCCACTCCACCCACTGGGTGAGAAGTGGGGATTAGGGGTATATCAGAAAGTAGATTTCTAAAAAATATTAGTCACCTATTTTTTAATTTTTTGAGTATATCGCTAAATTTTTCACCGTTCCCATCTTTTCGGGACATCCGGTATAATTAACTAATCGTGAGAACTACACATAAATCAATAATTTTATTAATTATTGATAAAATATAAAACAAATAATTATGCCCCAACAAATTAATAATAAATTTACTGGAGAATTACACTGAGAAGGTAAAATCGCAATTGTAAACGTCACTACTACCGCTCAATGCATGAACAATATAATTATCGAAAACTGTGTAGAGAGTGAGATAAGGCTTAATGTGTGAGAGAGACCTGAGACCGGCTTTGTCATGATTCTTACTCTGTACTACTGGGGTCATCTGTATAGTTCTTAGTACGCCTATCAGTCGCCTAAGGCGCTGTCGTTCAGGTAGACGCCTGGTGGGGATAAGGGATCTAGTGATAGTTGACCAGGTATCGACCATCGTTAAAAATGTATAAATTACTAATATGGCTAAAAAAAATTGGGGTTGGTGATAGAAGGATGAAAAATAGATTACGACCGATTCTCAGACCTACCAAATATATATATAAAATTTCATAAAAATCGGTCAAACCGTTTCGGAGGAGTTTTTTCAACAAACACTGTGACACGATAATTTTGTATATAAGATAAATTTCGATACTATACTGATAACCAGCCGGATCGAAACGTCAATATGTATAGTGTAGAGAAATTTTGTGGAAATAAATATAAAAAAAATATCCAAATGTCTAAATACTTTATTTTACTTTTCGCAAATGGACATTTATAATTTTGACGTTAATATTAACTTTTCGCTATATTTATTTAGTTATAATACGCATTTTAATACGTATATTTTACGTGGATTGTATTACATTGAATTGACTAGACACTAGAAATTTGAACTAACTTTTAAATAACTTTTTAATTGACACATATACTTCATTAGTATTTATTTATTCACGCGTGAGTATAATTGAACTGCGTGAGATTCTTTTACACATGGATAAAGATATATGAAAAGAAAATTTTCATTTCGATATTACAAACGAACCACCATTTCGAACTATCGTTCGAGATAAATACCTTTAATGAAGATTCTAAGTTTGGTTTCCCTTCGATTAGATTATTATAATGAAATATAAATACAGGGATAGGTACGCGCAAGAAATTAAGAACATATTTCACGATGCGAAATAATTCAAAGTAGAGTATTGTGTTCATTTTTTTTTTTTAATTTCATTTCTTAATATTACGTGGCGAAAAATACAAAATAATATTAACAGTTGACCGAAGTTGAACATGCTTGAATTATGTTCGACAACCTATGTCCTTCTTAAAATTGAATTCATAAACGTATAGATTCAAAATGATTTAAAATATGAAATGCTCAACTTTATTTTTATATTTCGATATTCAGAAATTTCTGCAGTACTGCTCTCATAATGACCACTGCATTAGGAATATTCGTCCTACTTTCAGTCCTCAACTTCTCCATCGTAGAGTAATTGAAAGTGCAAAAACTGATTTTAACGCAATGTTGCTTACGCAATTGTGATTTTGCTCAACTTTTTGTAGTCAAATGATTGTATATTGCACGTACATATGAGCCATATGTACAATATACTTATTTGTTTGTATTTATATACGGTGGCATATATATAGTTTACAGAGAATTAACGGAATAATTAGGTTTCTTTATGTTTACAAAGACCGAGTAGACAATATGGACATGTATTAATTAATTAAAAGGATTTCACTCGCGAGAATGAGATTTTTTTCTGGACATAAGTTTGTTCCCTGTGGAAAAATGTCGTACTTTATTCGTCTTTTCTTACTTCTTCAATTTCCCGAATCTAACATATTTGTAACTTTGATTTATTTTCAAACAATCGGTGAGTGATCTGAGATCCTTGATTCCAACAAATTTCCATCTGCTTTTCTTTATGATCAAGTATTCAAAAATATAAATTATTTTTATTATTTTTGAGAAAATAAAGTTTCAGAAGACTTTTTACTAATAAACATAACCGAATTCGAAGATTTGTTCGTGAAAATTGGTTCTTGATTGAACGGTTGATTTTTATAGTCTAAATCAACCGTTGAGTTAATAATATTCCATGAAAACTGCTTAAGATATGTCATTAGTTTTTATATCACCTCACTGATTAAAATTTTTCTGAAAAATGCTTACAGATCACAACATAAATAGTCCATGAATAAGAAAAATGACATTAATGAATACAGTGCACAAAAGAAATATGGAACTGTTACATTGTGGGGTTTGTAAAATAACTAGAACCTAAAATTCAAAGTGTTATTCGAATTGACAATAGTGATGAATGATTTTCATATAAAATCAAGCAAAAAAAAAAGTTTTGTGAGTGAACCTGATCTTCCTGTGCATATCAATGAATCGTATTTTACTTTTAATTAATTTCAATCTCAAACAATGTTGTCTCGAAATATACATAGAGACAAATGTCATTTGTATCAGCAGCAGAAACAGCAGTGGCTGCAACTAAAAATGACAATCGAGTGATAGTGTATATATATTAAAAATATCACCAGAAACATTCAAAATGGAGGCTGCGAGATTAAACGGTTTGGGAGCACCAAGTCCTGACACGGAGCATGGACCGACTGTTGCTAGTTATACAAGTGGTGGCTTAACTGGTGACGGAAATGTTGATTATATAATTAGTGACTATATGGAAAGACTTGGAGAACGTTTGAATATACTGGAAACTGAGCTGAAATATGCATGGAGTGCACTGGATTTGCTTAGTCAAGAATACATAAAAATGTGGGAACGTTTAGAAAAGCTTGAGGGTCTTCTATACGAACAACAAACTGTTATTAGTCAATTGATTGAATTTTATACAAGTAGCGGTGGTAGAGGTATTGGCGTCGGTGGTAGCTGTAGCGGTGTCAACAATACTCATAATGAAAATGATAGTGGTATCATTGAGTCTGCGATTGGCAGTCAGCACGGTTCAGTAGGTGAATTAGACGCGATTGCGAAAAGTTTAGGTCCGTCAATGGGCATCGAAGAAACAAGCGTGTTAAGAGAAAAATTGGCACAACAAGAGTATGCTCGAATGCACAATAGAAATTTAGAAACATTGGAAACACTAGAAGAGGAAGAAAATGCACCAGATGAAGCATTTTATCGCAGTTTAAACAATGCCTATCGCGAGGATTTGATTTGCGGCGACACGTCGCGACCGACATCACAGTTAGGAATGATATGGGAAGAAGCAGAAGATATCGAAGATTCAAACGGTAAAAAAAGCATGGAAAGTGGCGGAATATTTGTTGATAAATGCAGCTCGGAAGATAAGGATGTTAATGATGTGGCGTCAGAACAGCAGAAACCACAAGAACAAGAAGAGCAACAACAGCAGCAAACGGATGAAGATTTACTTGATAATAGAATTGAAACGAAAAAATATGAAGGGATAGAGACAAACACTGACGAAGAAGGAGAAATATTCAGTGCAGCAGATTACAAGAATTACCGGGGTAACACACCTTGTGTGAGCGAACAAGACTTAGTACAATTATCAAAGCTTAGTTCGCTGGATCAAGTAGCACTAGAAAAACTACACGAGCTAGATAAATTGACCAGTAAATTGCAAAAAGACTCTCAAGACCTTATTGAACTGAATTCCCGACTGATGGATTCGCCTAAAGGACAATATAATACAGAAGCAGAAGCTAAATTAGCAGAAGAAGCTAGTAATATAGATGAACAATTGCGAAAAATTTATGCTGAAACTGACGTTGACAATTGGACTTATTCAAAGAGCCCAGGATCAACTGGCAGATCTATATCTAGAGTGAGCACTGACTCCGGTTTAGCTACAGACGGTGATTTCACCACTCGATCTATATCTCCAAGACTGAGCAACACCCCAAAGAGCCATCTAGACTCACTCACTTTAACCTATACGCCACCCAGATTAAGTTATACGACATCTATATTGGAGAAAAGTCCCGAAACTGTGGTTCCACTACCAATCGATCCAGGAAATTTCGCTAAAGGTTATGCAGAAAATAAAGAACTCACAGATTTAATGGCAGATAGTTTCGTTGCAGTAACGTGCGCTTCACCCACTATTTTCAATAGTACGACTGATAAGTTACCATCACCTACATTATCAGCAGGTAGTGTTCATAGTATACGTAGTGCGCCAAGTATGAGAACCCGTCGTGATGGTTACTTCGGTAGTGCAGCAAGACTGAATTTTGAATTTCCTGAAAGCAGAACGCCACCCAGTCCATCTCCAAGTTCACCACCACCGCCTGCTCCAAGAGATTCTAGTGACGCTTTTATCATGACAAGTAACGTACATCAACATGAAAATGCAATTAAACACGGTCAATCTCCAATTTTTCTTAGAAGCACAGAAAAATCCGCAACAATAGAACAAGGAAGACTGAGTCCTCGTGCGCCACATTCGCCTAAATCGCCTAAACACGTGGTCAAGTCGACTAATATAATTGTTGCAGCAAAATCCGACTCGGGTTTATCCTCGATGAGCGGCTGGAGCAGTTTAGATAAGTCTCCAAGCTCGCCAAAAAATTCAATGGCTAAAATTATAACGTCCTATTCAATGGATCACTCTAAATCAAATTTAGCTACTGGGAATCAATCTTTACGACCAGTGAGCCCTATTCCACCACTTCCAGAAGTTCCAACTACTGTCACCAGCGTAGCAATGGTGGGTCATGAACCGCTCTATGATACTCCAGAAGGCCGTGATGCCTTTGGAAATATTTCATCAGTAGTATCTACTAATAATGCTTATTCTTCGACTGCAGTGAATCATATATCTGACTATTCATCAGTCAAATTGCCAGCATCCAAAGAAGATTATATGTTTGCGACACCTCCTGCATCTAGTCCAGCGACTTGTCAGAGCCCGAAAAAACGTAGTCGTACACACAGTCTTCAACATACTTATGATACAGTAACTCCTGGAACATTAGACTGTTCATATCGCGCCGACCAACCGGCAATTTATTCTGTTGCTGGTAGCAACCGACAAAACGTCATTACGGGAGTGTACACTAGTAGCCCAAGTACAATTGCTAGTCGTTCATATGGGCCCCGCATCGCAGATACTGATCAATTTTACAACGAAGATCTTGATCAGTACGGCAACTATCAAGAAGCTCTTCAGTCTCTCCAATTCGCAGAATCATCTCTTCAGGGATATACACACGCACGTAAACCTACAAAAACATTATCATACAGTGAAGGAACAACAAATCACGAAGGCTATAAAGTCGCCATGTACAGAAACATGTTTCCAACTGGTAATATTACTGATGCTCTGTCATATTACCCAACATCAGCGAACCTTCCACGAACTGAACCAAGTGATAATTCCTGGATTAATATAAATGAGTCACAAATACCTCATGATTCAACATCTTCGAGCATAAGATCACTAACATCAGATTGCAGTTATGCTCAAAGTCCATACAATGATAGAAGATATGCACAGCCACCAGCTTATCAAGCCCATCAATATCACCACTCCTATACTCCCCAAACTTATCAACAGCAATATCAACCATATAATTCACGATTAAATAGTACGGAAAACACGCAAATACCTGATGGATATCAACGTCAATGGCAAAGAGAACATTTACAATCCAGGGAGGATTCAGATAGCAACGGAACCACCGGTGCTCCATCACAAACTCAACAGGGTAATTACTACGATGCATCTAGTGTTATTGTTTCACAATCAGGATACATTAGTATTTCATCCGATATTAAGGATCATGAAGAGCAGAAAGTACCAAAAAAAGTGCGACGAGGAGCATCACTAAAAAATGCAATGAGTTCCATGAGTCACTGGTTGCCCGATCTTCATCTCACTAAAAGGCACAGAAGTCAATCGCTCCCAGGAGGCGTTCGTCGCGACAATATGGATGAAACGGAAATTGCGAATTCACAACCACCTCCAACTGATATTTCCACAACTGGGCGATTTCGCGGGCGCCCTCAAACTACAAGAAAAAAGAAAAAACATACATTGGTATCAACGGTATCAGGAATATTACAAAAGGCTAAACGTCGCAATCATCATTCACAATCGATGTCAGATCCAGAACAATCTGAAACAGAATGGAGTAGTGGACGACAAAGTGGATTATCTGAAGACGAGGATAGTGTGATGTCAGATGTCAATCAAGAACCACCATTTTTTGCGAAAGTTCGTGCAAGTCAAAAGAGGCGAGGACCACCTTCGGGAGTGTCACCACAACAACAGCAGCAACAACAGCAACTCCAATCACCTCAGCAGATTTTATCTCGAGGATATTCTCATCAGCAGCCCTCACAGATACAGCAACAGCAGTTACAACAGCAACAGCAACAACAAAAAGATTATTTTCAACAGCAATATATTCATGAACAACAGGCGACATTGCAGCATCAAATCCAGCAGCACCAGGAACTTCTCCAACAACAAGTTAATCAAGATAATTGGAAAGACCGAGAAGCGCGTATAATACATGATAGCAGTGAGCATGATCTCTCCGATAATGTAGTCAATACTGAAGATGGCCATGATGGATCAGGTAAAAGTACAGGTTCTGGTTCAGGTGGTTCAACGTCTATGTTCCCAACCGTTGGCGACATCAAACGCTCAACTGGAAGTTCTGATGAAGCTCCAAATGAGAAAGCCCCAAAATTACCATCCATGTCATTGATGGGCGGCGCAAGCATGGAGTTTGCTGTATCTCGTGCATTGGGCAAGTATCGACAACGTCAATCATCAACAGTATCCGATGATCAACCAACAACTGATGACAATTGTAGTGATAAAAAATCAGAGGACGGACAGTTACAGATCGAACCAAAAGAAGAATTGCCGTTGGATGAAGTGGACGCTAATAATCAAGGAAAAAACGAAAAAATATCTAGTGCAAAACCTCCGGAATTGGTGACAAGCCTATCTGAAGAAGCGCCAGTGTCGGAAGGGAGCCCATCAGCTTCCAGCACTCGGGGTTTTGGTTTCATAAGTAATAGCAGCAGTAGATTCTTACCAAGGCATCAACAATCATTAGAGATACCATGGGCCGGATCAAGAAGTGGTGATGGCGATGAGGATAACAGAAGTACCCATTCATACCGTAGTACATCGCGAGTATCTTCTAGACGACAAAGTACTGAGGATTCAATTGATTCTGAAGACGAATGGTACTGCTATGAATTACGGAAATTGGAAGAATTAGAGAGGCAGTCCCAAATTGAAATTGAAATGGGCGAAGTTTTAGTTGAAGAACCTGAAGAATCAGAGCCTTATCAACCAACTGAAGACGTTAAAGAAAGAATGTCATTTGTTCTTCGAGAACTAAAGTTAAAGGCAATGCCGGTAGACGATAATGATAAGCGAGACCACCGCCGGATAAACGGTACAATGCCAATTACAAAAGAAAGAGAAAATATAGATGATGGTAAGCCAATTCCAAAGAAAAAAACAGCTGATACCGTGGCAACTGTTTTTGCTCGGGTCACTGATTATCATACATGGGCTCATGAGGAAGAGGCTCGTCGAGAAGAAAGAGTGGCATTATTACCCATGGATGAGGGCTCGTCAGGAGAAACGTCAGGACCCGACAGTCCAGTCCACTCGATGGATGAACTTGAAGAGGATTTAGATCTTCGAAAAGACTTGGAGGAGCAATCGCGCAGGAGCTCAAGTGGTTCAACAATGCGTCGATGCGAGGGCGAAAAGATTCAACATGGCTCTGACTCATTATCGCGCGAGGGTAGTGTAAGTGTTCCACCAAGTGAAATATCCGTTAGTATTCCGGGTGCATGGGACTCGGAGAGTGCAGTACTTGATGGTGAACGAGATGGCGCTGGTAGCGCAGAAACCACCACTGCCACGTTGAGTTTGCCGAAAATTAAGATTGATTCATCATCATGCGGCAGCTCTGATACTACTCTAAAGGAGGGTCAGGTGAGTCCCGGTCTACCTGGCTCTAAGTGGAAATTGCTCAAAGCTTTAAAGGAACGCAAAGCCGAAGAAAAACTCAAAGAGGTTGAAGAAGCAACTGCAAAGGAAAATTCGATTCCGCCACCACCTGCGTCTGTGAGTATTATGATTAAGTGAGGGCACGAAAATCTCTGTAAAGTGTATTCAAGATTTGGATCATGGTCGTGGAATAATTCCGAAATATAAAAATTTTTTTTTCATGATCAGTCTTGAATACGCTTATCAGACGAAAAGTTGATCTCATTTTGAAAAATACCTAAAATGTATCGAGACATATAATTATGGATATTTGTTATGCGAAAATCCAAACATCTATGAAGTCAATATTAAGAATCAACAAATCTTATAGCCATGTGATTTTGATGGGGAATTTACCTCATCACTACTTGATGAAATATAAGTCAATTCAATTGAATTAAAGTGGATGTGAAACATAATTTTAAGAGAATAAACTGAGATCATAAGGGTTGAAAAAATTCTACGTATGTCTGAATACATAGAAAATATTTCTGTTATTTAAATGCCTCGAATAATACAAAATGTTAAAGAATCAATCATAATATCATGTGTGATGCTTATATCGAATGGATGAAGAATTATGAGCTTGCGTTTTTAAACTACTCTAGAACATTACATACATCGAATATCCATCATAAAATTTCATTTTTATCGTTCATGACTTCCAATTCTTATTCATAGTTTCCATGAAAAATTCCCAAGATCTTATGCTCTTATGAAAATATACCCATTTCATCATTTAATTTATATAAAACAAATGATATCCCGAATAATTACAAGTACTTTTATCTGACAGTTAATAATGGAGTTATAATTTGATATTCAAAGTTGATTGTCGTAACATAATGCAAAGCTAGTACCAATATCAGTCGTATTATTTATTGCAATAATGAGTATTGGATAATAGTGAACTAGAAGTATGCTGATGGTTTAGAAATACAAGAAATCCTTGCAAAAATCATACAATCTGTTAATTGCATAGTCAAATGATAATATTACGCAATCACGAAAAATTGACGTGTTTCTAAATTTTTATTTTTTCCTCATCATTTAGAAACAGATTCCTGACGATAAATAAACGAATATTTTCCTTCTGTGTGATAAATTAGAAATTACTAAAAATATAAGATGTGTTGCTGTACACTCAAATAAAATCGTGGAAATTAAAAATATAAAAAAAATGATGCATTTCAAAAAATTTTCAGATCCCCATGGTTACTTAGTTGAAAAAATAGTCTTCCGAATAATATGAAAAACTATGTTATAGTTTATTGAGAAAAAATTTATTTATAAATGACAAATTATTATATCATAATATATATAGCATTACTATCTGTAATGTCAATATATAACTTGGGAGATAATTTACTCTACCAATTTTATTAATAATTTGAAATAATCATTCGAGACGAACTTTATTATTAACTCTCCTGATGAAATCTAATTTTGATGAGCAGGCATATTTGAGTGAATCATTCAATAATAAATGGCTTTGCTGCACAAATTTACTTAAGTCAGAAATCATAAAAACACATAAGAATACGACAGAAGGAATTGAAAACAAGAAAATTAATTTCATATTAGTGATAATGATGCGAGGCGCATGGAGAGTTTGTTGAAAATTGTTTTTTTGTCTTCCATGCTCAATGCTAAATAATAACTATCAATCATCGAAATTGGATATCGTCCGCTATAAGAAAATCATAATATTATTCATCATAATTCATCCATGTCTTGAGTAACGAAACGATAATTCGGACATTTATTTATTTATTATACACTAAGTATTTCATTGCGAATAAATTAAGCATCAAAGTATCATGTTCAGAAAAAAAAATTTAATATTTATAGCCAAGAAATTGTTATACGAAACAATATACTCGAACTGATTGGATTAGAAGAAACCATTGAAAAATTTCGGTGAATCAATGAAAAACGAATTAAATGAGTAATGATGAAAAAAATATTAGACATTCCAAAAACCATTTCTCACTTTTATAATGACCAACTTTCATTTCTACAGTAATTTACATGTATTTCCAACAAGATAAAAAAAGACTTTTGCGATTTTCAAATTTATTTATGATATTAAATAAATAATAATCGTTGACATAATGATATAATCAGATATATTCTTACAATGTAATCATAGCTTCATATGCGATAATGTCGTTCGTAAATTTTATCGTTAATGGGTAAAACAATTTACAATTTCTAAAATTTCTTTATATACCAAGGAAAAACAACTTTCTATTTCATATATGCTTACAGCGCGATATTTGATATGATACCTTATTAATACACTGCAGATTCGAAAAATGTCAAGATTTTACTGCACATTGCATAAAAATGTGAATTAAAAACAATGCCATAAACATGTATCCTAATGTATTAAAATATAAAAAATTAATTATGTTATTACTCGTGCGTAATAATTGATGAAAATATAACGAGATAAATATTTAGAATACTAACCCTTTCATCCTAGTGCTTTTCGATATCAATATGTATATTCAATAGTAATTGAATTTTAATGATGGATGCTGAATACGAAGAAAATAAATGGGATTCATTCACAATTAATAGGATGAAAAATACTATTATTGAATTTGATTAAACATCATAAACAAATTTCATTAGTTTCATACAGCACACGATATTTCCTGAAAAATCATTACATTATATACATTCTTTCTCTTTGTTAATACTGTCTAATTCATTCACACATTGAATCAGGAAGACGAAATAATGATATCTCATTATAATACAAAAATGGGAGTAATATTATAAGGAAATGTACACCAAAAAAATAGACGATAAAAATGAGGTAAATGAGGTAATATCTTACCTAGTAAACAGCAAAGTCATCAAGATGTTTTGAATGTTAAACATAAAATGGCATATGAAGGCAAATAAGTTCATCATTGGTATACTCTGAAAATGTTAGAAGATTACAACGGAATTCGGAATGAGATGGTATTAGTAATAATCTAGGACGTAACGAATGAATTATAATTTTTGCAGTATAATTAATATTTAATCATTAGTAAAATGGGCGTTAGTCATCGCAGCCCGGTGAAATCAAAGATAATGGCAGGTGAAAGATGTTGAAAAAATTTTACTACAAGTATTTCCATATCATGTCAAAATTTATGGGGTGATTTTCAACCAAAATATGATAATCAACTGTATTAAAGCGAGGGAATTATATCAAACACGTACACTGAGAGAATTTTCGGGGCAAAATTATCCCGCAATTCATAGTAAGCCAGGGATATAACAAAATCTGATAAAAAATTACACATTATAGGTTAGTTTTTAATATGGACTGGTATAAATAAATATTACGCGAATAAAGAATATATTTTACTCCGCTGCAGAGTAATAGACTATGTGCAGGGGGTGGAGCTAGAGTTAAAATGCATGCGAGCGCTCGTGGTGAGTATCATTGGCACTAGTTGGCTCCCGATTTTCCGTATATGTGAGTGAACAGTGTTGATAAAAGGAGAAAAAGTGATAATTTTATAAAGTTTTTTGGTTTAGCAAATAAACATCAATAAAACTAAGCGGTCAGGAAATTCTTGTTGTGTTGCTGGTTATTGTATTGATGGAGATTTGAGTAAAATATAGTTGTATAGATTTCCCGCGCGAGATTATATGCTCGAAAAAAGAACAAAATGGGAGGGATCAAGTGTTTAACATAGTCAAATCCGGTCCGTAATATAGCCAACGACTTTGATTACAGTTATGTTGTCAATAAACAATATTAATAATTTCTTGGTTATACGCTTTATTTGAAAAAAACAAAATTGCGGATTGCACTCCGGGAGTGCCGGCAGAAATGAAAACTTGAACATTAACGTTGTGCATTTTTTGATATTTTGGAATGATTAGAGAATAATTTTGCACGGATCGCTTTATTTATTAGTATCAAAGTACCATCATTTATGTGGTAAGATACAATATTCATTTATTGCGCTATCGTACACAAACATCACAATTTATATTACATTAAAAGTTTAACACTTCAGAACTATTACAATTATTTAACATTAAAAAGTTTATCTCTCAGAAAAATCAACTTTCATTCATAATTTCGACGACTCTTTCACCATCATCATTACCAACATCATCATCGCCAATCTTTAAAATGGATACAATAGGTTTATAGTAACTGAAGTAAGAAACAAACAATTTTGATTCGAATGTATTTAAATGTTTAATAAAGACCGCATCAATAGTAGGATTGTATTTCGTTGTACTAAGATTGCGATCATTTGACATCGTTAAACCAAATTCATTATTTGAAAATTCAATTAATACTTGATTTTTATTGTCTACAAAGTTTATGTTGAAATCTCCACTCAAAATCATTGGCAAATCACCAAAGCTTTTCACAATATTTTTTTTCTTTTGTTTCTCTGAAAAACGAAGATTATTTATTATTATTTTATTTCATTTATTTTCATTTGAAATTATTTGTGTGGTACACATTTTTACAATCGATTAGTAAAGCAATGTGGTCAGTATCACAATTAATACTCCTAATATAACGAACCAGTGTGTCACACGCGCGTTGCTTTAATGTATTATTAAAAAAGAAACGATTTCCCTCAAATATGTCACGCGTATTTTTTCCGCTTACCACCGTGCTTTTGTTGCAGCCTCTCATATTAAAAACCTACATGGCACATGTGCTTATTGTGATGTTATAAAAATATAGGTTAATGCCTTAAAGTATAAACATATTATAAATATTACATCTATAATGTGTAGGAACATATGTATATTT
>JAQQBR010001835.1:4023376-4039893 GCA_030347285.1 Microctonus hyperodae
CAAGGTTATCTTTGGTATTTTTAATATTATTAAATTCAATGGTGTATTTTTTCTGTTTCTTTTTCTTAGACATCCGGGCGATAATCCATTTTACAGCAATATTGATAGCATGCCGGACATTCGACCGCGCAGGAAATCGATACCAATGGTGTCGGAATTGGTACGTAATTGATTATCCATTATCATTTACTATTCATTATACGCTCGATGTTACTCTATGTCTGTGCCATTTTTATCATCGTCGTAAATTGATTAATGTTCTATAATCACAGACAATGCAAATGTTTGTCCCTCAAAATTGTACTATAATAAACTAATCCAAAAAATGGTTATTGCAGTCAATCAATTTTATGATTATTCTTTAGTATCTTACATTTTTCAACAAACTTTTGAAGCATTTCAAAAAATGATTCGGAATCGATGTTATTTTATTTGTAAAATAATAATTCATACACATATATACCATAATGGATTATTCAAAATTAATTGAAATAAAAATGGTTCATTTAAACTTTCGCTTTCATGTATTTTTGACACCGTTTATATTAAATTTAAATTTTGAATTTAATAGTGATGCTTTTTGCATAATATGAACTAGATTTTCTCCAGGGTCATGAATCCAATTATCCAATAATTCTTACTCTATACTCCCTAAATAATAATAATTTACCCAACACACAGCGCGAGATTTGCTATGTATTTTCCCTTCCATACTTTTTTTATTTTTCGTTTATAACATTTAACATGAACATTCTTTTCTATTCTATCCAATTCTTTAAAAATTCAGAATAAGAAAATTTGTTAATAAATAGTTCCGGTGGTCTTATGATAAAAAAAAAAAAAGTGTATAAAATATTACAGAAAACAAAACCAAAAATGAACCATTGATACAATTGACTGCATTAATCATTTTTAATATATTTACGTACAATTTGTCACGAGCTCATTTTGTTCCATTTTAATTTTCATATTCAAATTCTTTTGAATGATTTTTATAAAATGGTATCAAAATTTTAAGTAATACAAAGCCAATAAATAATATCAATGATCTCTCCTTATTTCCTTTTTATGTTTCTGAAATTAACCATAAATATATTGTAGAGCTCGATGCAAATTGATACTATTGTGCAATTATAAGAATATATGCTTCATTATTAAATATACACATATTTTATATGTTCTGCGTTTCAGTGTACCAAAAATTTGAGCTCCCACAAAAACGTGTGCATTTTTTACCGCACATTAATTCATTACTACGGAAGATTGAAGGATAAAATTAACTCAAACAAATTAATTTGTAATATTTCAAGAAATAATATTTTCATATCAAAGTTTTTTTGTCTTTATGTAGTTTTTGATAATAAACTGGATCGAACAAGATGAAATTAATTTAAAAATTTTATGAATTATGCTCCAAAAGTTTTTCCAACAATTAATTTTTCAATTTTAACATGTTTATAAAATTATGGGAGAAAAATTTAATACAAATCAAAACCAAATTATTCGCACATATTAAAAAAGAAAGAAAACAATTCAGATTTTTCAATCCTATTATATGTCCCCTTTCTTGAATGTTAAATGTGAATACTTTAAATATAAACGTTGTGTTTTATGTATTACTCCCCAACCCCATGAAGCCTACAAGAATTTCAAACACGAAAAATCTTTCAAGATGAGAAAAAAAAATTAATATATAACTGCGACTCATGTAGCTATGTCAGAAACCAAGAAAAGTACCAGAAATAAAAACATAATAACGTTACAGAAAAATTCTAAATATTTAAAATATATATTGTAATCAACATATTTTGTTGCATGACATTTATGAAACAAATAAAATAGCAAAACCTTCTGGTATTTTTCTTTATAAATATTATTAATCTCTTTTGATAATCAATTCAAATTAAAAAATAAAAATTATTAATATTAATCATAAACTAATCAGCATATTATGCTATTTTCTTTGTTTGTTCTCTATGGCGCCCGTTGTTGTATCTACCTGAAACCTGCAAAAAAAAATTACAAAAATATAACCACTCACTGAACCTCTCAATAATCTCTCAAAAAAAAAAAAATAAAAAAAAACTCCACCTCTCCAGGTCTTGAAGGTACTAAATTACATGGCTCCTTAGTAAACAACATAAAATTATTCAAAGAATAAATAATTGATTTAAAATGCTTGCTCGTACGTTGCATGTAATTCGTCAATTTTTTTTTCTTTCTCTCTCTATTTCTATATCTGTCTCTTTGTACTTAACTAACTTTATCATCTCTATCTTTTTATATGTAATTTATATACAATTGTTGCGTTATTATATAAAATTCTTTTGACATTCACATGCTCCCTAAATGTGAAAAAATTATTCACGCATTATGAAAAAAAAAACTATTTTTTCTTCGGGCAATGAATAAAAAAAAATGATTTTATAGATGTCTATTATTTTCATTATCGTCGTGATCATTTAATTATTACTAAAGCAAAAAAATATACCAAAAGTTAAAATTAAATAGTGTTGAATTGCAAAATTAGAATAAAAAAAAATTTGCTCTTAGTCTCTTCGACCTAACTTGAGTTTTCTTGTTCTACGCACAAGCACGCTTTCGCGCGAATCCTCGAGATCGAAAAAGAAAAGCAAAAAGGAGATTGTGTGGTAATTATGTAAACAAGGAATTTAATTCGATCGCTTGCATAGAGCTTTTATGCTTATTTTTTTAAACATGGAAAAAAAAATTTTATACATATATATAAACGATTATCTCTCAAAACAATAAGCGAATAAAAACAGTAAATAGAATCATTACAAAAAATAATTTTTCGAAACGGCCAAGGAAATTTCAATATCAGTTATAATTTTCAAAACTTCAATATTTGATTTATTTATTTACATTGTTCAATTATTTTGAAAAAGCTTCGTGCCATTATTGTCACTATATAGCTAATTGCTATTATTTTCTATCTTCTTCATTTTTTTTTCTTTTTCTTATTTTTTTTTCCTTTATGAATAATTTCTATCATTCTCTTCTACTCTCATTTACTCTCTATTTCTTTATCGTTATATCGTGTGTAAAAAACGAGTCAAATTTACCAAACAAAAATACCTTGAGTGATAAATATATGTTAATAGCAAAAAATAAATGAATAAAAATAAATTTTGAGAAATTGATTCTCTTGAAATATAAATGGCAGTTTGACTCGTATTTTCATTACAATTGTTTTGCATAAAGTTCATTCTTGTGGTCCATATCTCGTATTTGTGTGAGTTTCCATTAAAGCTATATTCTCGAAAGTATAAATATATACATGTATGTATGAAACCATATACATGTATGTATATTGTACATACATACAGTAATTTAGCACGCGTGAATGCATCCAGCGTGATATTTAAATATTATTTGCACGTTGTAGATGAATTCAGGAATGCAATTTCAAATTCAATCCACAATATAATTAAGAATTATTATAATATTTACATATATTCATTAAATATAATTAATAATACTTTTAGTACCATTGTTATAAGTCAGTAGTTCTTGAAGATCGTAGTTGAAATGCAAAATAAGTCGACAAAAATTTATTTCCTCGCTTAAACTTGCATTATCAAACAACAAACACTGCTATATTTCATATTGCAAAATTATTCTATAAATCTTTCGTTCTTCCCTTTTTCCTTTTCTAATGAAAACATAGTAGAATTTTCCCTTCGAAAACTAGTATCCAATTACACAATTGAAGTAAATACATAACAAACTCGGAATAGGAAAAAAGAAAAGTGAAGAACGGAAATGAAATCACATAAAAGTGAGAAAAAATAATACACAGAAATTTCATATCATATAACATTCGAGTGTATGTACATATGTGTTAGGTAAAAAAAAAAGTCTGTATATATAGTTGTATGTAATGTTAACATTTGCCCTTATGTGGCATCCTGAAACAAGGCTAGAGATTGTTATTAAGATATTGACACTAGCAATGTCCCAACTGGCATTACACCTATACCAGTTGAATAACAATTCCTCGTTCTCTTCCGATTTATTTCATTTTGAGTTAATTGCCACATATAAAGTTTTTCTTTGTTTCATTATTTTATATTATGATTTGGTGTAGAGATATTTATAATTACTTTTTTGAGTGTAAAGTAATTTATAAACGTGAGTACTCATATTGAATATGATATTTGCTAATTTGACTTAAAATATTTATAAACAAACGAATGAAGCTTTTTTGTAAATTTTTATACTAAAATATGTGAAGAAAAAATCGGGTTTATTTATCAGGAGTCATGTGAAGCTCCTTAGCTGCATCAATGCAAAAAATAAAAGTATTCATATAACTTTTTTTGAAATTTTATTTGTTTAGTATTATTTATTTGCGTAAATGTAGAAATTGGAATATTTTTTTTTTGTGAATTTTTTCATGCTCATAAATGATCTGTTTAGAATAAGAATTTTATTTTTCAATTCGGAAAAGATTCCTGATTGGATTAGTTTGTAAATATTAAACATGAATTTTTGGTCTTAATTTTCATTCATTTGAATATTCATTTCAAATACTGGAACAGTCGATTTATTTTATTTACTAATACGTGTCGAAACTTTTTTTCATTTTTGCAAGCAACTTAATTGTGATTGTTATGTGAATATTTATTTATGATTTTAATTAGATTTCATTAACTTTATATTGAATTTTAATTTGATCATTTTTCGAATAACAACATTGTCATTAAACACTTCACTATTAAGCATTAAATTTAAATTATAAATAAATGATTTAGACTAAACTTAATGGAGATTTACACATTCTAATGACAATCAATTTGGAAGAATGAAAATTTTTGATTCAGTCCAAAAAAACAAAACCACTATAGTCAATGTTAACTATTTGTTTCTTTACTTTGTGTACTATTTATTTTTCTACTTTGGAAAAATATTAACATTTATTTTTTTTTTTTCGACAAACATAGCTACTGCCTTTCACATTATCTTTTGGAATTAATTAGTTTTGTAATGCTAAAAAGAATCTTTCACAATTCACAGACCAAAAAATCATCAACTTTAGTTATGTGCAATTTTATAAAAAAGATTCACAATTTTTCATCACCAGCTACAAATATACGTATTTTTTTCGCACAAAAATTTATATATCAAAAAAGATTATGAAAATACAAATAAAAAACGGAACAAACACACAGTCAGTGTAAATAAATACACATTATTTTGCTATTACTATTATTTTTTTTTCCATGAGATGAAACACAAATAATAATATATTTCTAAATATTTTCTCAGACAATGGCAGCAACAAAAAGGAATGCTGCAGGATTGACATCTGCTGTACCAAGAGCAACATTGAATGACGAGGAATTGGTAAGATTTTACTCTCAAAAAATAATTAAATTTTTCTTCATTCAAGTATTCATCCATTCATTATTTTGTTTTATTGTGACTACATATTTTCATATTCAACGAAAATGATCGACAGACGTGATTTGAAATAAATGAATGATAGCAATTAATATTCTTTATAAATGTATTAAAGAAAAAAAATGGGAAATATAGGGATGAGTATGTAGAATTCAATATTTCAAGTTTTTCAGTTTCTTTTGGTATTTATCGAAGTAAGTGTGAAACTTGAAATAAAGTAAATCACGTAGGATATTAGGAATTTGTGTCATTTGCCATTTAATAACAAATTTATCAACAAATGATGTGTGCAGTCGCTGTGAGCTAATATATGTAGATACATATATTTTATAAAATATATTCATGTATGTATAAAATAATCCGACAAAAAGATGAATTTCGAAATGACGTCAAGAAGAATGTCGGTGAATAATTAATTTTTAACCTCTAAAAACTTTTTTTTTCTTTTTCCATATCTAACGTGCTGCAATTTTATCCTCATTTCCACGCTAATATTTCTTTCACGTAAGTGTGGCTCAGTCTCAGTCTTCTTCTTTTTCTTCTTCTTTTCCTTCTTCTTATTTTTTTTTCTTCGTATTCTTTTTTACATATTGTTATTTTCAAACATTCAAAAAGAACCAATTAGTCAAACCTTTTCTCATTGTAATTATTACCATTATTCAGACTATTTTATAAATAATAAGAGTGAGATAAAACTATAAGTCTTCTTTTATGTTTAATTCATTTTGAATGTTTTCAAGTTTAATTAAAATAAACGTTAAAAACACAAAATTATGAATATATAATACATTTATTTAACTATAATTTTTTTTATGTTAAATAATAACTTTTGCTGAGTTTGAATTGCCTATTCCACTCCTTTTTCCTTACACTTTACTACTTATCTCTTCTCTGTATATTTTTTTTTCACTCTATCGAGATATTTTAACTTTTTTTCGTTTGCGAGAGCAACAAACTGTAGCGATGCGTAGAAAAAAAAATTATATATTTATATGCAGATTAATCAACAATATAAAAGTATAGTCCCATACAAAGATAAAAATAAATCGGCTCATTTTGAATAATTATTTTTTTTATTTTTTAAAAAATATATTTATATATATATATATATAGAGGCCAGTTTATAGTTGCCCATGACCCTCACTAACACATCATAATGCAAATAATACGTAAGATTTAAATATAACATGGAACATATTTACAAATTATACATGCATAAAATATGAACAATAAATATGAATTATAAATATGACAAGTATTGCTAGGACGTATCAAGCTACTGAAATATTATTCTAGAAGCAACTTGAAGAATCTTTATCACATCTTGGTTGGTTGAACGTTACTTCAATGCACGATCGAATACATTCACTGAAATACTTTTGAACTCGATTTTTCCAAACCAAAAAACAGCAAGACCCACGTAGACAATGTATAGAGAGGAAAGTGACCTAAAATGGCATACCTTTTTTTTCAATTGAGTACCATGTGCAAACTGCAAACTGGTGGGTTAAAGTAAAATAGTTTTCTAAAGCTTCAAGAATATTATTTTCATACTCAAACCCTTAGAATACCTAAAAAATTTTAGAATACTCCAAAATTGTCATCAACCATTTTACCCTCATTGCTATAGGTAAAATGGCATACATGTTTGTAGCTCACGGCTACAAATACCATTTTAGGCCCATAGTACTATTTTATAAAACAAGATTAATTTTTGTACTAAAAGACAAAATCATAATTTTTTAACTATAATGAAACACATGAAATATAAACTATTTCTAAGTACTCACATATAGTTTTATTGATTCGCTTCACTTGTTAAGAATATTTGAACTTCAACTACACACACAAACAAAATATTTCACGAAGAGCAATGCGGAAAAATGATGGCTCGCATACAACTGCAGAGTGCGAATACGATTTTAAAAATTTCGAGAGACTTTGAAGCGATTTCGCGTCGTCAAAACCGCATCTTTCCGATTCGACATTTGAGCAGAAATTTTAAAATCGTTAATATACCGTTTTACCCCTAGTATAAAATTTTAGGTCACTTTTCTCTGTATAAAGTTTTTGTAAAACATTTACGAAAAAAGAGAAAAATAACGGAAATGTCACATTGGAGAAACGTTCTTAGCCTCCACCTTTTGTCATTCCCCAATCGTTCCCTTTTTCATACATAGAGCTTTTTAGCAGATCAACATGCTTCATCACCTATCGCGATAGCTTTTAATCTATATGCGAGTGGCTAAAAATTAATAATTGCGTGATATAAATTATAGTATAGATGAGGATTTCATTATTTATTATTCTTCTTTTCTTTAATACTTTTCACGCGCTTCTATTTTTCTCTCACACTTTTGAAATTTCATGTAGGTGATGCACTTCTGATGATAATTGCATAGTGATCTGTGGAAATACCGCTGCTTTATTAAATCACGAGTCAAAAACATATCCACCAACAAATTTTCAAATAATTGATAGGATGAAAATAAGTTGAAAAACACAATTTTTGCCGAATAAAAAATATATTAGTCAAATATGACATTACATTAGCTTGAATAAATAAAGCAAAGTCAGAGAAAAAATAGCACTGGAAAAATGCCGAAAGTGTAACCTCATAAAGTTTTTTCTGAAAAATTGTACAATCGTCTACGCGTGTAAATCTGCTTTATAAAGAAAGTTTGGAACGTGGTTCTTATTGATGAGACGTATAAGTTGTGAATGAAATTCAAACTTTGGAAACAGTCTTCATAGAAAGACGTACATTAAATAAATATTTATGTAAAACTAGATGAAGAAATTGCTTTCTCTTTCTAATTAGACTCTCTAATTGATAATTACGATAATAAAATCTTACGAAAAATATTTTGGTACATGTATAAATTAGATTAGAGAAAAGTGTATATTCATCCTGAATGACATCAGAAAAACTCTGTTGATAAAATTTAGTAGACAATGATGATATATTTAGTTCTCATCATACATTCCATTCAATGTCCCGAAATCGTCTTTCATCAATTACTTAAAACAGACAATGACAAATAGTCATAGCCATCCGATTATCCAAGATTGAGTGAATTTTTTCCTCATGACAAAATTTCTCCGCGTCATTTTTTGTCCTACTAAAACACATTATTTTGGTTTGGAGAGTCGAATACAATAGCCACTTTTCTTATCATGAATGTACATTACATCATCACAACAAGTTCAATATCTATTATACAGTAACAATGAAGAGTTAACCTACTATTAGTCAAAAAATATTAGAAAATTAACCACACACATTAATTAATAATATCACAAAAATTTATTTTCCACATTTACATAAATATATATACGAATTTATTTTTTCTGATGCTATTTTTTCTTCAGTTCAGAGTCGCGATTAGTGAAGAAACTTTCGAGAAATATTTTAATTGACTAATTCATAAAGTTAATCAATGATAGACACACTGAATTTAGCGTTGTAAAATAAAATTAAAATCAAAATAGAAAAACGAAGTTTAGTGAATTTTACCATAATGTTTCATTATAGCAAAAAAAAAAAAAACTCTCCATCAATGCATAGTTCATAAATTCTAATTCCACCATAATTATTACAAGGAAACAAAATTACTGAAAGAAATGATGAACAGTAGCTTCGTGTAAAAAAATATTTCGTACGCAAAGAATTTTAAAATAGAAAATAATATCAGTAAACAGGAGTATACAAAGCTATATACTAACACATAATACACATACACATCAGGCTGGCTCTCTCCTGCTATGTATGGCTTTTGATTAAGTTTATAAAAATACCAAGTAATTAATAAAAATGAGATTATACAATAAAACTAAAAGAGTCTGAGAGTTCGAGCTCCCTATTTAACATACAATTACCTCATAAAGAATAGAATTAAATATAAAACAAAATTCGACAGTTTATATTTCATAAATAAATATTAATAATACCTAATACATTTTATTAAAATGCTCACAATCAATTATTGATATTAACGGAAATTGTATGTATGCCAGGGAGTTATATACTCTATACTCCACATGCTAAAGTGACACATAAACTTTAAACTATCGTATTTATGCATGACCCAATAATGCGTCATATGAATAATAATAATAATAATAATAATAATATAAGTATATGTATAGTACCCATTTATAGTCACGATAATTTCACTTTCGCGATTGATAAATGAAATTTTTTTTCTCAAACTTTCTACTTCTATTTTTATTACACATTTAATATATAGTAATTTGATTCAATTCGAATTATTGTATTGTTCAATTGAAAAATAATATCGTTTCTATACATATTGTTATTCATTTTACTCAAAAAACAATAATTTTTTTCGATTCAGCATTAAAAATTTACACACTAGATTGCAAAAGTTTGTAGATAACAAGAGTGATTACATATCATTGATTAAAAAAGAAACTTGTTGAAATATTATATCTGTTTGGACTTGACGACATTATTTTCCGATTGACTTGATATTTTCCGAAAACGAAATTAATCACAAATTATTGAATAGGAATAAGTTGATATAATTAAGCTAGTTTTCGATGTTTGATATCGTCAAAGAGGCAAAAAACTTTTTTACATTATACAAGTGTTACTATAGATACGCGCACTTTTATTCATATCCATATTTGGACTGATAAACTATAGTATTTTACGAGGATTAGAAGAACATCCTATCACGCAATTTCCATTCATACTTGCACGTTGAATATTCAATAGTGAATATAATAAGACATATTATCATACATTCAGCTTCATAGTATCCGGCATTCATTCCTATAATATTCAGGCGTATATATATTTACAAACAAACATACACACACACACTCACAATATGAATGCGCATCAAAAATATCATTTGCAATTATTCTCCAATGATTTAGGACTGAATGACTATGTTTAACTTGAATCAAATGCAGAAGTAGAGACTTTGAGAGCCAAAAAAATTTCCCCAATAAATTCAAACTTAAAAAAAAAACATATGGAATGATTAAAAATTTTGAAAAAATAATATATAAAGAGCATGGCATCGAGTATGTGAATCTCTTATTCTCTACGCCACCCTCCTCCACTATTTTCACATTCTGCTGATAGTTCCAATGGGAAAGAAAATAAATTTATCATCTAATGACAACGAAATTTATCATGTGAACTATGAAACTAATTTTATTTATATTGTTCCAAAAAAAAACAATAATGTCCACTCGCAGAAGATGCATGTGTATAAGAAGACTCTACAAGCGATGATTTATCCAATATCATCAACGACGCCACACAATTTTGTCACATGGACAGCAACATCGCCCACTTATTGTTACGAGTGTGAAGGATTGCTTTGGGGGATTGCACGACAAGGTGTGAGATGTATGGAATGCGGTGTCAAATGTCATGAAAAGTGCAAGGATCTTCTTAATGCAGACTGTTTACAAAGTAAGTCAATGGAAAATTACACAGATTTAAATATACAAGAAAAGCATAATTAATTTTTGTGCACATCAATTTTCTTCACAAATATTCAATTATGTTCATCGTTCAAAATTCAGCTAAATGCAACAGACTTTTTATAATTTTACTTTTACTCTTGAATAAACTTTTCATTATTTTAGTAAATAATACGAACTGCAGAAACGAAATCGACTTTGATTCTTATATAATTTTTCGTTTACTACATTATGAAACACAAGAAATTAAATTTACTATAATTTATCACAAATGTGAAACTATTTCCTTTATTTATTTAGCATTATTTGTTTACTTTGGAGAGGACTAGAATGAAAACGTAAACTAGATTTAAATATAATGTATAAATAAATAATAATTACCAGTTTACACAGATAGTCTGCATCGGACAAATCAATAAAGAGAAAAATTCTTCCTCATAGTTTTTTTGGCAGACTCACAATCGAGAATAGATAAAACATGTAGAATGAATAATGTACACGATTTTTTTTTTATTCATAGGAGCGGCAGAAAAAAGCTCGAAGCACGGGGCTGAGGACAAGGCAAACAGCATAATCACTGCAATGAAGGAACGAATGAAACAAAGGGAACGAGAAAAACCGGAAATATTTGAGCTGATTCGGTGAGTGGAAAAATAAAAAAATATCATGAGAAATACATTTTGTTAATCAAAATTATTTTAAGCAATCACTTGCAGAACATAAATGAAAAAATTTCCTTTTATTATTCAATTGTCATTGATGTGCACCGATAACATTCTACTCGAAAATGAATTTCGAGATTGGACATATTGGAATGAACTAAAACGATTTCATTCAGCAGTCAACAATAGCCATTTTTGATCGGAATAAGGTGATAAGCCTCGAATTAGATAAGACGAATTGAAAAATAAAGTAAATTTAAAAATATATTTTTTATTGTGCGTATACATATATACAATGTATATTATACATGCACTATAAAAATATAATCATATCATTTATAAAAAAATCCAAAGAACGATTCCAATTGAATTACGCATCAATGACGATGAAAACAAAAAACAAAATATTGATGATCACTACAATCCAAAATCATTTCAAATTTTTTCATACATATTTTTCATCAATATTTTGTATTTATTTATATTTCACGAGCGTGTATGCTGATGGAGTAAATGTATCATTGATTCCTTCCTACATTTTCCACTCGCTTGTTTTGTATTTTCATATATTTTTCATAATTAAACAGGACAAATATAAAATTTTCATATTATAATGAACGAAAAGACATTTGTGGATGAAATTATAATACTATTATTACAAGCTAAAAATATATTGATAAAGTAATTTAAAATATCAAAACTGTCTTTCACTTAGAACATCAAAAATTAACTTTCATTGTGTCACTTTTGATAGATAAAAAAATTTATCTTATTTACCGCGTATCCTAAATGAAATATACTCATATTATATAAAAAAGGTTTAATAACCAGGACTCATCCGAAATTATCTACCAATACTGTATAGTATTTTTTTCTATCTAGCAATAAATGCTTTCAACTAATAATCAATAACATACTGGTTACTTTTGTCCCATTTTGCAAATAGATAGATTTGAAGCATCTGATTATTTATCTATTGAGATTCTATGATTTTTCCATTCACTCTATTATTTCTCTATTGAGATATCAGTTATTGTTCAAGTATACCATTATATAAAATACAAAATACATGTACGTGTAACCAATCAGAAATATCTATTATAAACTATCTGCTGATATATATAACGATTTACATTTCCAGAGTATTTTATCAATTGGTCATTCACGACATAGTTACTTCATGCCTTAGTTATAATTAACCGGAAACTCATCATTAATTGATTGCATACATATTTCACTCACTCATTCGTTCACTATACATCATGACCACTTTGGCAATTAGTTATTATGATTAATAATTATTAACTTGATCGAAATTAATGAGTTTATATAAATATATTACTAATTACATTGGAGTTGATATATAATATAATAAAATAATATTTACTTGTACACTTATTTAATCAATATCAGAATGAGAGAGAAATTTTGTCTGCATATGATATCAAATATTGAATTTAATTTCAAATAAGTGTGATTGTAATGTTCATAATATGAATGTAAGTATGTGAATTCGAATGTGAATTTCGACGGAGTTTAGGTCAGTATTTGGAACGGACACAAAGGCACACATCAATCACATGACGTGGGTGAAGCAGTCAGTATTAGATGGTACAAGCAAGTGGTCAGCCAAAATTGCCATCACAGGTTTGTTCTAAGAGTGGGATTGGGTTAACCGTCCATAACATCTTCGTAAACATTGTTCATGTACCTAATATATTAATTAATTGTGTATACCTTAGTAATGTAAACCTGTAAGAGAATCATTCGAATCTATTGCCTCAAAATGTGAATGCAGATGAGAGCTTTTGCACACTATAAAAATAAAAAAATAATCAAATAATTGTGAAAAATTGGCTGAGTCAGCGGCTGCAAAGCATAAACAAAGCAATTTGATGTGTGCTCGTGTATGTTTGTTGTGGCTCCATATATTATAATTTCTATATCTTACTTTAATTTATATGTGACGAAAAAAATGACACCTGCAATAATTCAAACTGCAAGTTATTGTTTATTTCCTTCTATATTTTTATTTGAATCTGAACACAACATACCCACTCGTTCTGTATTTTTTTTTTTTTTTAGTCTATTGATGTTTCCTACAATATTGCTAATGATATTATAAATTTACATCCTATGTGCTATTGATGTTGCATATAATATTTTTTATTAATGTTCTATTATCAATGTTGCCACATGTTGCTAGGAAAAATACTACAAAATGATACTACCGTGAGCATTAATATAAGTATATTTATGATGCAAAAAATAATTTTATTACAGTTAATTTACACATAAATACTTATATTTTATTATTAACCATGTTAAATCGTTTATCTTTCATGCAATTTCAATATTTTATTGAAACATTGAGTGAAATGATAGACCAATTACATCAACGATTTCATGTACTCTTAGGTACCCTATCAATTGTAATACTATCATTATTCAGGTTCTATTTAGTTGGATATAAATCGATAAAGGGTCTTTATTCGTTCTATCTTTGCTTCTGCATATTCATTCCTCACTTGCATTCAAAATAAATCACTCAATTCGTACAGTTTCATGATGATTTTTTGTATATTTATCTGTATACACCTTTCAATGAAATTACTTTGATTAAGTTTTATAATAGTTTTACAAAAGTAATTTCATTTATCAGTATCAGTTGGAAAGTCTCTGCATATTTTGTTGAATTAAATTCTTGAATAAAAATCTGCTTGATCAGGTATTATCAAAAATACCAAAATTTTAGATAGTATTAAATCATAAAAAGTAATATATTCAAAATCTTCCTTTTGTTTTTCTCAAATCTATGGTTATTGTATTTCAATCATACATTATGTCAAAAGCTTTTTTAATTTAATAATTCCAAGTTGTTGATGAATATCGACATTAAATTACTTCGACCGCGCATGAAACGTGCAATGTCTGTTGAAATTGGCATTCTGCCATCGGCCAAACCGAAGAATAGAAGGGGGAATGAAAGACCAGAGTATGCAACAAGTTTTTCCATTCCTTGCCTAATGCAACAAATTACACACAAGGGTTTATTTATATATCAGCACATCGTAGACTACGTATGTATATGAGCAAACCTATATACATTTCTATTTCTATACAACATAATCTATACTATTAAATGCATAGTAATACTTGAATATATACATATATGATTGAGGGTCGTTTTACTTCCACTTCATCATTCTATTATTTTTCACGATTTTAGTGGCCAATCCATTGATTAGTGGTCAATATACTTCATCTGTGATTACATATTCAGAATCATATTGAATTCTAGTTGAATTTCGTCGATTTAAAAACCATTCATATTCTAAGTAAAATAAAATTGGAATTATTTTTACTTCAACAATCGGTCTTAGGGCGAACTTTTATGGTTTCTTTTTGGAACAGAAGAAACAATATCTGTTTTACGAAAAAGAAAAAAAAAATGAAAGTTATCAAGTTTCTTTCAGATTCTACTTGGGATAATCCAAAAGAAGTAATAAAACGAAAACGGAATCAAACTATCTTACTTTTTTTACCAGTTGGTTGGAAACTGGTAGATGACGTGGTGATTATCTTTCATTGCAGCACGACCTTTTCAGTCGACCCGGATACACACATTGACAGCCTTGAGCAGGCAGAGATGATCGTCCTCGAGGGTACAAGCAAATGGTCATGCAAGATCGCCATCACAGGTAGCATAAAACAAAATTACGCAAAACTAATCAATACTGATTAATCTTTATCAAGTGCGTTCACTATAACATCATATTACCATTCTTTCACAAAATATTATTCAGTAATCTCACTGCTGGCACATTCACGCATTACACAAATGAAATGACGAGAAAAAAGAATTTCTTTCGATTAATTACTAAGAGAAAAAGAAAATAGAGCGATTCTTCGTCTCATTTTATTCGCTTGACTTTCCTTCTGCTTTAGAGAATATAGAGTGTGAAAAAAATAATGTATCGGATTACGAACAGCTGCACTTATCAAATTCAGAAAAACGTTTTGTACATATGCCCTTAAATGTGAAGGAGATATAACTTTTGAAAGGTGGACGAAAAAAATAGTTGTTATTTAATTTCTAGAAAGACGGAGGATGAATTTTTTAGGAATATGATATTATCTCATATTTTTCCTTCCTGAACTCAATAATAATATTCATTCAGGAGTTAATTTTCAAAAATAATTTTTATCGATAGAGATATAGCAATTTCAACAAAAAATTCCAAATATTTAAATTTGTTTACGTAAAAACAATATCCTTTATCTCGTTTCCTGAAAATGGAGGGTTTCTGGGATGTTTACGTTTGAAATTTACATTGAAAAAAAAAAAATAAACTTCGCCATCGTTACAAAAACAAGTATTGCAAGACAGATTTGACTTTTTTGAAAATCGCCATTGAGTTTCGGAGAGAAAAATATACGATAATACAAAATTTCAAAAAAAAAATTATCCACGGTTTTTTTAGAAATTAAATAAAAACTATTTTTTTTTGTCCGCCTTTTATAGGGTGTATCTCTCTTACGAAACATTAAAGAGCCTATATTTTTTTGAACTTCTTGTCTCATTTTGATAAGTACTATCACCTCATGAAGTCAAGTACACTATTTTTTTTACACCCTGTATATTTTAGTAAGAAAATCGATAGTTCAACGTACATGCAAGTGCAGCGCCATCCCTGACCTGGCGGCATTGTCGGGACCAACTTTCAACCGAAAATACCTCTCACACTCTGTTCTGGGAGTTTTTGCAGCTTCTGATACGTCTAAGTCGATTACTCAGTAGCTCATCTTACATTTTAGTTTCATTTTGTTTTAATCCCCTAGATTTTTTCCAGATTTCCAATGTTCTGTCTTTCATATCTCAAGTCAGAAATCATAAGGAAATTGAAAAAGTAATTAACGTCGAATCTAATAGTTATTTCATTATTAATTCTTATTTTTTTTTTT
>JAQQBR010001835.1:4040797-4052657 GCA_030347285.1 Microctonus hyperodae
AAAATTTGTAAGAATATTAATAGTTTGAAACTAGTCGAAACTCCCGCCTTGAATCAAGGACTCAACGACTTAATTCAAGATTATTTTTTTTGGGTGTAATGTATTAATGTAATAGTTTTAAAAAATATCAAGAGGTATCAAAATTCGAAAATATGATAACATACTCAGGTTATTATACAGAGTGAAAGAAATCATTTGGTTCATTAACTAGAAAAAAAATTATTAATAAAAAATAAATATGTCAAAGGAATACTAAAAGCCTTATCAATCTTGATATTACTGAATTAGAATATTTTCAATAGACTAAGCTGTAATGTTCATAAAGATGTTTTATGCATATTGGCACTTTCCAAAATTAATTAAGGAGATTTTTACATTAAACAAGTATTAAACCTTACATTTCTTTCCGTCAACATAACAAAAATTGAATAGGAATAAAAACACCTACAATTTTAATAAAGATATAATGAAATGCCTGTTAATTTTGATTTATTGATGATTGTATTCAGGTAAAAAATGAAAATATATTCCAACTATTATTTCAAGTCGAATATTATGAGCACTTAAATAATCAATAATTTTACTATGAACGAATATATTTCTATACGAGGATGCACATACAGAATACAATATTTGTTGGAAACCACACGACCAAATCAATTCATTTTCTATAGACGTGTGACTAATTGGACAGTTCTACTTTCACTTTTGTGTAGCTCCAAAGTGCATACATTGATTATCAAATACATCGATCAACAAACAAAGTTAACAACATGTATGTGTTTTTATACATGCATATAAATCAATTATCGAATCATCATTCCATTGTAGCTTAGTTATCTCGATTCAAGTTTCATACAATAAGTTTAGTATACTGCAGATTCTGCAATATATATTCTCCAATCACTACTCTAGTAATTTCAGAATCACAATTATACAACCAATCAACCCATCACATTCATTCATGTACATATTTAATGCGAAACATAGACATTAATTAATTACATGGTGATGGTTATTGATGAATTCAACAGCGTATGAGAGACACATAGGAAAATCAATCCATTGGTATGCGGTATTGCATTATTATTGTTCTAATCGGTGCTCACTTATCTTCAGTGAGCAGAAAATACCTATACGTAGGTACTATGACTGGATCGTCAGGAATTAATGGAATCAAGTGTATTTGGTGCATAACACATTATTACATTGACTTCTTTTCAGTTCTTTATTGGAAGTCAAATATTTATTTTTAGATACATGTTTACGTGCACCATCATTAACTACATGCAGATAATCGTGCCTACATGTAATAGGGAAAGTGGCCTAAAATGGCATATCATTTTTTCTATTGAGTGCTACTTGCAAACTACAAACTGGCGGGTTAAAGTGAAATAATTATATCTAAAACTTTGGGAATATTATTTTTTAGGCGAGTGTCGCAAAACATGACGTTTCACGGACTCAATAGAGTCCGTAAAATGGCACTTTTTTGACCGCATTTACTCTATACGGTCGCTAATAATAAACTGTGTATTGTAACGCAACCTTTTCTTTTGTTTCATGGATAAATAGAATTTTTTCGGCTAGTATCTTAATTAGTAGTTGATAATATCTTTTCTGTAAAACGTCATGTTTTGAGACACTCATATTTTACCGAATTAGAAATTCGCTGCCGAGACCTAGTAAATTTCTGATTCGACAATAAAAGATCATACGAGTTTGGTGCACATATAACTATTCATACTGACATACTTAGAATACTGTTGATTTCAACAATTTATTTTATTGTGAAAAAACATAAAAACTGTCATTAACCATTTTACCCTCATTTTTATGCGTAAAATGGCATACTTAAAAGAAAACGTATTAGATATATATGTCGGCATAAAATGCCATTTCAGGCCCATGACAACATTTTATGAAACATAACTAATTTTTATATTTAAAGACAAAGTTATAATTTTCTAACAAGTAAAATCCATGAAATATAAACTATTTCTAAGTACTCACTTGTAGTTTTGTTGATTCGTTTTACTTCTTATGAATATTTGAACTTTAACTACCTACAAACAAAATGTTTCACGAGCAACTATAATGGTGGCTCACATACAACTGGCTGCAGATACGATGTTAAAAATTTTGTGAGTGGTCTTTGAAGCAATTTCGTGTCATTAAAACCATCTTGCCGATGTCACACTTGAGCAGGAATATTAAAATCGCTAATTTTCCATTTTACCTCTAGTAAACCATTTTAAGCCACTTTCCCCAAGATATAAGATATGTGTAGCTATTATGATTAATATTTATCGTATCACACGCAGCGCTTATGTGCACGCTTTAACTGTATATTCAATATTTCGTATTTATATGTAAAAATAAACATGTGTTTTTCAGTCGTATTTTGATTATAGAAGAATACTTGCATGTCTTCACATTGATGTTTATCCATTTTATTTTAATTGAAAAAACCACTAATCTTAAGGTATCAAAATTTAATGAAAATTATTTGTTTTCTTTATTTAAATAAATCAATTACAGATTACGTGATATACAGTATTTAACATGGTGCTATATTTCCATATTAACATATTTAAATTAATCATTTAATTTTGAGTTATTTTAATAAAAAATTTTTAAAATATATTTTTCGTTTTCCTATATAACAATTTTCACATCGCTATCTGTCATCAAATAAAATAAATTTTTAAAATCGAATATTTCTAGCAATATTTTTCAATAAAAGTATTAAAAAACATTATCTTAACCTTATATCAATAAATTTGAATATTATTCAGCGATAACTAAACTAATTACGAGAGAACCGAATTTCAAAATCAGCATTAGCAATTCCATTCCTTTATTCAAATTCATTTTACGGAATTTCATAAACTATTTACAAATGGTATAATTCGAAAAATGAAGCAATAGTAATTTAGAACTGTTGAGCAATTAGAATAGCTAAACCCTTGGCTTTTCCGTATGAATATTATGTGGAAGTATACATAGTGTACATCCGGAGAATACCACAAGGTGAAATAATTGAATTCAACATAACAATAGTCACTCTAACATGTTCTTGTAGTTCCGTAACTACCATTTGACGATGAATCATAAAACAAGAAATGAAAGTCAAGAGAATGCCGAAAGAAAACTTGGACGTTTAAAGTATTGTATATATATGTTCCTGTAACATTATTTTGTGATATTTACCGTTTAATTGTTTATACCGAGAACACGACAAAAAAAATAAATAAATAAAATCGCGAAAGGAACCTCATAGCTGTTTTTGTTCATTAATTATTTTTCGAGCAGTTTTCTGTAGTTATAAATGTTTGGAACGTATTGACATATTTGTTCAGTTGATTATAATGAAAATAATAATAATCTGTTATCTGTTAATCTTTTAATTTAAAGAATAATACATGTATATAGTTAATATTTATCATGACCCTATTGCAGTTATTTGCGCTCAAGGACTCATTGCCAAGGACAAAAGTGGAACATCGGATCCTTATGTCACTGTTCAAGTTGGGAAAATAAAGAAACGCACGAGAACAATGCCACAAGAACTGAATCCAGTGTGGCATGAAAAATTTTATTTGTCAGTATATATATTCATTTTTAATCTAATTTTAATTGAAGATGAAGAATGATTCATTATCAGTATGTTTATTTTTCAACAGCGAGTGTCATAATTCATCAGACCGGATAAAAGTTCGTGTTTGGGATGAAGACAATGATTTAAAATCAAAATTACGTCAAAAATTGACACGTGAAAGTGATGATTTCCTGGGCCAAACAATAATTGAAGTACGAACACTATCTGGTGAAATGGATGTATGGTATAATTTAGAAAAACGCACAGACAAAAGCGCCGTATCTGGTGCAATACGTTTACATATAAGCGTAGAAATTAAAGGCGAAGAAAAAGTAGCACCTTATCATGTACAATATACATGCCTCCATGAAAATTTATTTCACAGTTTATGTGAAGAAAATGGCGGTATGGTAACACTGCCTCAAGCAAAGGGTGATGATGCTTGGAAAGTATATTTCGATCCACCTGGTGAAGAGTTAGTAGATGAATTCGCAATGCGTTATGGAATTGAGAGTATTTATCAGGCAATGACGTGAGTTTATATAATTAATTTCAATAATATAATGAATCATGTATAATAGCGATATAAGTAGGTGATATTAAGTTCTGGTAGAATTACAATACCTCGTGTAATATCCAAATCAAAATTGTGAAAACATTAAAATTATTCCTAAATTTTTAATAGCTCAATTGTAATTTCAGTTTCAATATTTTTTTGTAAATTTTAAGAACTTATTGTTGGAAACTTATCAACATTTCAATAAAATTGCAATACGTCTAGTATTATTACATAAAGATCGTAAAATTACACATCACCTTAGCAGGGTTCTAAAAAATTTCACAAAAATTTTCAAGAGTCTAGAAAATAAGGATTAAAAATTAATTTAATATTTTTGTTTCTCCAGACATTTTCATTGTTTATCAACCAAGTACCTCTGTCCTGGAGTACCAGCAGTTATGTCCACTCTTTTAGCGAACATAAACGCTTATTATGCCCATACAACAGCCTCATCTGCCGTTTCAGCCAGCGACAGATTTGCCGCCAGTAATTTTGGGGTCAGTATATGAATTTTAAATGAATATTTCACATATTAAATTCCAAAAGAAAAGTAGGGACATAGACAAAAAGAAGCAGACATAAAAACGCTAACACACGTACATATTTATGAACTGAAATATTTAAGAATAAATGCTGTGGTTAAATGGTAAATTACATATTATAAACCCAAATGCACATTGTATTGTTATAGAAGCTGAATATAAAATTATAATCACATATCAACTGATATTATAAAAGTCAATAATAGAAATTTTTATATTCATTAGGGTTAAATGAGCCTATTATTTTGTAATAGTTATTGAAGAAGTCACTGTTTAATTTTATTGAAGTACGAAATATAATCAATGTAATTTAACTAAGGATTAATGTAAAACTTGCGAGCAATATTCAAGTTGGATGTTTGAGATGAATGAGCATTGTTACATGTTGAAAAACCAGGGAGTCAGACAGACAAATCGATGGATAGTGTACGTAATATAAAAATCCAATTGATTGATATGTAATAAAATGAACTCAGAATAGACTACATGACCAAGGGTGAAAAATACTTATGCAATTTTCCCAACCTCCAGCATATATTCTTCAATGCCATACAATATAGAGTGCGAAAACTTACCCGCTTTGTGTAAATTTTTTTTTCATTCATTGCCTACGCTTATTTTATTGTTGTAAAATAAATGATTGATTAAATCAATGTATGAAAAAAACAAACGGTTTAATATTCATTTTGTTTCTTTGCAGAAGGAGAAATTCGTAAAGTTATTGGATCAATTGCATAACTCGTTGAGAATTGATTTATCAATGTATAGAAATAATTTTCCGGCATCGAGCCAAGAGAAATTAATGGACTTAAAGAGTACAGTAGATTTATTAACTAGTATAACATTTTTCCGTATGAAAGTACAAGAATTATCGAGTCCACCACGTGCAAGCACAGTCGTTAAAGACTGTGTGAAAGCATGTTTACGATCGACATATCAATTTTTATTTGAAAATTGCTATGAATTATATAATCGTGAATTTCAAGTTGATCCGAATGAAGCAAAACGTGATCCAGATGATCATGGACCACGATTGGATACGCTTGATTTTTGGCACAAATTAATAGCACTTATAGTGTCAGTCATTGAAGAAGATCGTAATAGTTATGCTCCAGTACTGAATCAATTTCCTCAAGAATTAAATATTGGCCAACTGTCAGCAGCTACGATGTGGGGTTTATTTGCTGTTGATATGAAATATGCATTAGAGGAGCATGAACAACATCGTTTGTGCAAATCTTCGGCCTACATGAATTTACATTTTAGAGTTAAATGGTTACATGCGAATTATGTTAAAGATGTTCCGCCTTACAAGGGCGCAGTACCAGAATATCCCGCATGGTTTGAGCCATTTGTTATGCAATGGCTGAATGAAAATGACGATGTATCACTTGAATATCTCCATGGTGCCTTCAATAGAGATCAAAAGGATGGGGTGAGTGCTGATTTTTCTTTATTTATTTGGCAAATTTATTATTCCCGGTGTAATAATTCTGCAGGATTATAAATTGATAATTATAACAATATAAATTACCCAGATAAAGTAAAAATTTCTTACAATTATTTGCCAAAATCTATTGACGAATCGTTTCCTGAATAAATATATTTTTTATTTGAAAAAATGAATTGCACATTATGGTTTAATCTAATATAATATGAATTGAATGATAATTATGAATTCAAATATTGACACCCAAAATCAAATTGTTATTTATTTTAATATAGCAATTATCTCTTTTGTTTACCCATATCGCTATTCGTATTTTATTTATAAAGCTGAAATTCGAAAGATTTATATAAAATATTAAATAACTCTGTCATACTTCTTTGCTCAAATTTGTTGTGTAAAATAAGTTCTCAATTATTCATACTTTAATTATATACTTTCAGTTACTTATTTTGCTATCAATCACACAAAAGTTGTTAGATATTGGCAAATACTTTTGTATTCTATGATCTATTATGAAATTCTTAGATAATAATGATATTTATGAATAAAAATTCATGAAAATTAACGATCATTTCAACATATAGTTAATTTTTTATCGATAATTATATTGCAGTTCCAGCGTAGCAGCGAACATGCGTTATTTAGTGTCTCAGTAGTCGATGTATTCACACAATTGACACAATGTTTCGATGTTGTATCCAAATTAGAGTGTCCCGATCCCGAAATTTGGAAACGTTATATGAAACGATTTGCCAAAACAATTGTTAAAGTATTATTATCATACTCTGACATTGTTAAAAAAGAATTTCCAAGTCATTTGAAAGAAGAGAGGATTGCATGTATCTTGATGAATAATATTCAACAATTACGAGTACAATTGGAGAAAATGTTTGAATCAATGGGCGGTGAAAAATTGGAGGAAGATGCGGCAAACATTTTAAAAGAACTTCAACAACAATTAAACAGCGCATTGGATGATTTGGCAATGTTATTCGCTAAGAGTTTGGAACCACGTATAACTGTGTCAGTTCGTGAACTTGGTGATTTACTATTGGCAATAAAAGGTGGTGGTCAAGTGACACTAACGCAACCGGCACAACGTAACGCTGTCGCGGTTGAAGCTGATGATGTTTTGCGCCCATTGATGGATTTATTGGATGGAAGTTTATCACTTTACGCTCAATCATGTGAGAAAACAGTACTGAAACGTTTATTAAAAGAATTATGGAAAATTGTTATGAGAATTTTAGAAAAAACTGTTGTTTTACCACCAATGTCTGACAGAAGTGTAAGTAAATTGAAAGCAAATTATTTTTTTCCTTTTTTCTTTTACTAATTAATGTTACAGATGATGTTTAAAAATTTAACGGATAACGCCAAAAATTTGGCGGCAAATGCCAAAATTGAAGATATGTCGAGATTATTTAAAAACCATATGGCTGGTAAACCAGATGTGAAAAATGCTTTGAGCGGAGTTATGGTAAGTTGGTTTCATCACATTGAATATTTTGGAAAATAAAGTGAAAAACATTTGATAAACAATCGATAGATATTTTTTCACTTTCACAAAAATACAAGTCTTTAAGATCTTCATGATCATTATTTTTGTCACTTGAAAAATTCATCAATCAATACATCATTGTTTAATCATAAATATCAACAAACAGGAAATTTGGTTTATTCAATTTTACGTTGTTATTTTATTCAGGATATATCAAAGGAAGTTGAAAAAAATTTGTCACCAAAACAATGTGCAGTATTGGATGTGGCATTGGATACGATCAAACAATATTTCCATGCTGGTGGTAATGGATTGAAAAAAAATTTTTTGGAAAAATCCGCGGAATTGCAGAGTTTACGTTATGCATTGAGTTTATATACACAAACAACTGACACACTCATTAAGACATTCGTCACTTCGCAACTTAATCAGAGTAAGTATGAACATGTTTACATTTACTTTTTAAAACTCTCTACTTTTTATCATAGTATTCTTTTTTCATTTTACAAACTGTTAAATATGCAATTCTGTTGATCGTTAAATATAAAAAAAAAATTATTAACAAGATGAAAAAATAGAGATCATTGATCAATTGTCGAGTATATAAATAAATATAAACAGTGCCGCTGAATGACGCGACAACGATACATCAACGACAACGCTCGATGAGCAGCGACAGGGGTGACGAGGGCGAAGGCATTGATGGAATGGAAGGGTTAGAAGAGCCCCTGCGACAGAGCAAGCCCCCAATCAGACGGGAAAGTCGACAAGGTACCAGAGAGATTATAGGAAAAGCTCTGCGTTACCGAAAAATTATTTTCATTATTTTTTCTTCAAGGATTCATTAGTTGCCAATAGGGTTTAATGTTGTTTGCTTTAGACTGGTTTTTCAATTTTTTTCAATCAAGACATTTCATCTTCTTCATACTTAACAATCAAGAACTTCAATACTTTATTCTGCTTTACATTATATTAATGAAAGTTAACATGCAAATACGCAATCCATCAGATTTAACAATATTTAAATCTATTTGTACTTTGAAACTTGACATGAAATTCGAAAGTGATATTGAACATGAGTATCTACTGTATAAACGTAGAAGATTAAAATAGTTATGCATTGAATAGTAGTTGTCTAGTTTATTCAGCTTGAGAACTTCGATAAATAGGCAAACACCATAGAGCGTTGAATAATTGGAAGATTTTAGCATCGTTGAAATTTAACTTAATTATTCACGTCAAATAATACTTCTATTCTCATTTACAATAATAAAAAAAAAAACAAAATGAATGACAAAAAAAAGGTTTGATTGGCAACAAAACTTTTAAGCACGTCAATAACTCATATAAATCATTGGTAGAAAAAAAAAGCAAAATTAGTGGCTGATAGATCTATCGCAGTTGTAAATACATGTGTATAATGAATATTAATGCCATTTCTGGTCTACCTGGAAGTCTGATTTGGACATAACATGATAATTTATAAATGTCAATTTATTATCCATGAAATTTCGAATTTAGTGGTCCAACCATTTTTGAGATAGACTGGCCAAATTCAGATTTAGGTGGACCAGGCTGACAATTAAAAATTTTAAAATGCACTTTAATGCCTACAAGAATCCATCAAAAATATATTTATTATCTTAGTAATCGTAACGTATTAAACCGTACCAAAAGTTTTTTTTTCTATAAAACGTAATTAGGTACTTTAAATACTTGATTATCACATGTTGATGAAAATTAAGAATAATTTTTTATTTACTTTATGAATTAACATCTTAATTGTTCATTAGTAACTTGGGCTGATGAAAATTATTGCTATTATCGCCACAAAATGTCATCATCGTATACCATATCAATCATTCTCTTTCACTGGGCTTTCACCACTTATAATATGTTTGAAATAAAAAAAAATCACTAAAATTATTTGCACCTTGTACAGAGAAACTACGAGCAAAAAGTTGAGAAAATTAATTCGTTTCTACGCTGCTAAAGAATTTATTCAAATTTTTTTCAGTTATATAAAAACACGATAAAAAACTATGTACATATGTATGCTTTATATATGTACATATATTCACAGCGCATATTTTGAAGATTAAAAAAAAAATTTTTCATCCAGTATACATGAGAACCAAGTGATAGTTTTCAGACTATTCGCCGTGAACATATACATGCGCGTGTGTGTGAGTCTGTATGTTGGGTGCTTGATGAATTGTTTGACTGGAAAATATTATTCCAAAAATAAACGCAGTAGATGTTAGTTGTTTGCTCTAGAGCTGGAACGAAAAGCTATAAAAAACATGATAGCGAATAATGCTGTTATTTTATTCATTTTGATTTTTAATTTTAGAGTGCATTTTGAAAGAAGTTTCTTTCATATTTTATTGTTGTCAATTATAAATATTAAATATTATTTGCAGATACTGTTGGCACCGATGGCGGTTCAGTGGGTGAATTAAGTGTTCAAGTTGATCTCTTTACTCATCCTGGTACTGGCGAACAAAAAGTCACAATTAAAGGTTCGTTGGGCTTCTCTATTTATTATTTCATATTTTTATATTCAAAGTATGAAACAATAGTTGTTTGTACCAAGGCTATAAAGTTGATCTTTTTAGCCTCACCCGAAATTTGCTAAGCCTCAGCGGCGAATTTCTATTTTGGCTAATGAATAAATAACTATTAATTAATGCGATAAAAAATTGTTTTATATCATTGAATATTGCAGTGGTAGCTGCAAACGATCTCAAATGGCCTTTGGCAACTGGTATGTTCCGGCCATTTGTCGAAGTAAATTTGATTGGGCCACATCTCGCTGAGAAAAAGAGAAAATATGCAACTAAATCGAAGAGCAACAATTGGTCTCCTAAATTTAATGAAACATTCCATTTGTACGTTCGTAATGTTACTTTTTTATTTTCATATGTTTGATAAAAATGTCGATGTTAAATTAAGAAATTTTTTATTTCAGTATTATTGGTAATGAACAACAACAATTGGACTTTTTCGAACTGCACGTTTGTGTGAAGGATTATTGCTTCGCACGTGAAGACAGACTTGTCGGTGTTGCTGTACTTCAGTTAAAAGACATTGCAGAAGAAGGTTCATGTGCATGTTGGTTATCACTTGGTAAGAGAATACAAATGGACGAGACTGGTTGGACAATCCTTCGAATATTATCTCAACGTAATAATGATGAAGTTGCAAAAGAATTTGTGAAATTGAAGAGCGATATTAGACAAGAAAATCCATTGCCAAACCCTACGTGAAGTGATTATATATCAGACCAAAAATAAACGAGATTCCATTTGAAAAAATGTAACATATGCGAACAAGAATTGATAACTATTAGATGAAATTAAATTCATATCAAGCTCCGAAAAAGCTCGGTCGATATATAAACAAAGTGAAATAAAACGAGAGGAATTTTTCTTCTCACAGATGATGATAAAGAATATGAAAGGGAATGAATAAGAAAATTGAAACAATCAAACAAATCATGCGCGCACTTCGATAAAGAGACGATTATATAAGCAACTAAAAATCGTTAATAGAAAGTACCGACGAATACTATGCAATAAATTTGGCAATATTCGTAATGAACACACGAAATTGAAATAATTCGTCATGAAACGAAATAAAACAAAAATTCAACAGAATAATTAGATAAATAAATGACATAAAATGTCAGAGACATCAGTGACCAACAAATCCTTGTGGAAACTTCGACTATGTAGGCATAAAATTATTGTCAACTCAAGCGGCACGAGAACAGATGAAAATAATTTTTCTATTATGAATTTAAGATATTATATTATTCGAATAAATTGATTTTGAAGAGAGGGCAATGGAAAAGAAACATAACATTTCCATACGACCAAAAGACATTTGACGTCATTCGCGACGTTCTGCTATTTTATATGTATATAATTGTATACACGCATGCATATATAGTATATTCGAATATGCATGTATGATGCAGACAGATACACACACGCATATATATATATATATACATATATACATGTGAAGAGTAGCCATTTTCCTGATTCCCTTATTAAAAATTACTTATTAAATGAAAATACATTCTATTATAATATAATTTAAGTTCTTGAATAATAAAAATTATCTGGAACTGAAAAATGATATTGACAAGAGTCTGATTCGTATATATGTGCAAACAAATATACATATATACATATACACA
>JAQQBR010001835.1:4052782-4068160 GCA_030347285.1 Microctonus hyperodae
CAAACAATAAACCCATTGCATAATTGTTTTTTTATTAATGTTACAAAGTAGAACATGCGACATACAGATTTATTTTAGGCGAAAGAAAAATAGAGGAAATGAAATGATTACATTTTTATATCGATGGGGATATTTCAATATGAGCTGATGAGATTTTTCATCCAGATCAATAATAACAAAACCGTTCATTCATAAACAAAAATCTATTTTCGTCCTTGTCTCACGAAATACTTGATTATAAATAAAAAAGTTATTAATCCATCATCTGAAAAATACTATCATCAATAAACCAATTTTATAAATCTGCGCTTATTGGTGTCATAGATGTATGAAAGCTTCCTTGAATAAATATGTATATCAGCCAATGAACAGACAGGCAATCAGAAAGTCAAACAGACAGACAGACAGACAGACAGACAGACAAAGAGAGAGAGAGAGAGACACACACACATACACATACTCTGCTTCATCATGATATGATCAATAGAATAAAAATTAATGAAGCAAGAAGTGAATGCGATGATGAATGCGAAAAATTAAAAATTGGAATCGAAATTGATTGAACATTTGTCTATAGGCTATAATTGTTTATATCCTTTGTGGGGACTCTTTATATTTATATTATCTGTCACATTATTTCATATCTTCGATAGATATTTTTATCTCAATTTAAATTACATAACATTTAAAAATAATAAAGATTAAATATCTCGCATATTCTGTGATAATCACCTTTGAAAAAGTTATATGTGCATGCATTCATACATACATATGAACATGTATAGGGTGTAAAAAGGGTGTAAAAAAAGTGTACCGAACTTCGAGAAGTGATAAAAGAAATTATGAAAATAAGAAATAAAATAAGTTAATATAAACATATGCCCCAAAACGTTTCGTGAATGTGCTACATTTCCTAAAAGGTGAATAAAAAGAATGGTTTTCAATGAATTTCTAGAATAGTGGAGGTTGAATCTTTTTAAAATTTGGTATTATCGCATATTTCAAAGAAGCGTTTGGGAAATATGTTCATATAAACTTTCTTTCTTATTTTTGTACGTACTATCATTTCTTTCCGGTATATTATTTCTTTACACCCTGTAATACGCATGATACGTTCAATTGATCTGATGATTTGGAAAAAATACGTCTGTATCTTCTGCAAAGTTGGAAAAAAATTTTTTCCACAAAACTTTTTTTTCTTTTTTTTATTATGGGGAGAAATTCGAAATTCTGTCAAAATGACACGGACAGCAGTTAAAAAACGTATATTTGTGAAATGCACATAAAACAACGAGTTCGGATGAGAAATAAATGAATAAATCATTAAAAATCTGTTGACAATACTATATGCGGTGAAAGAACAAAATAAGTAATGACAAAAAAAAAAAAAAAAAAAAAAAAAACAGAAATAATTAACCCGATCGGTGATTTTCGAAAAGCACACATCATTTTCTGGTATTGTAAATGTAAAAATGAACTCAATTGAATACCAAATGAATCAAGAGATAACGAAGAACAATTAATCTCAATAATTAAAATAACTGAAACTCAAATATAATTAGGTAAACAAATCGCGTATAAATATTGATGAAATAATAAAGTTATATGTTGCAAAAAGAAGAAAAATACAATGGAGATAATGGAATGTGTCTGAATTTTATTAGAATGAAAAAATTAATTAAGAGCGTAAACAGAAGAATATATTACGAACTTGATTGAATTAATTCATCCACCTCACTTACAGAATATGTTTGAAATTAAAATGTAAGTTTTCTTCTTACCTCGCAATCACGTCACAAAACTTTCATTTATAAGAAATTAATATTATACAATCTTAATACAATTATTGAAGTAAAAATGTGTACATATACTTAGGATAATAAGTATTTCTGTTCAATAACAAAGATAACTTTTGGCAAAAACAAATTAATATTGTGCATCATGTGCTAAAGCATCGGAAGTCATATAAAAATCCAGATTCATTCTTGAATTATTTCAAATAATCCCCCCCGATTTTCATTTTTTTCATTTTAAAATTAGTATTTCACGCTAGATATTCGTATATCATACATCTATGTAGACATAAAATTTTTCTTCCATATTTGGTAATTGAATCTTTCCAATCTTCAATATATTAATCATGAATAAACAGATCCATGATATATAATTATTCTCATTGTATTTGGAAATTTTTATCTATATTTCAGCATTCCATTGAAGAAAATTTCGGCAAGAAACACTAACATAAAAATATAAGCGGCTGTGTTGTCTACAGCAATTAATTTGTCATATCATTAATTCAATCATCATAAAGTACATCGTAAAAAAATAAAAAAACAAATTAATAAGTGTACATTACTTTTATTTATTCAAATTAATTGACAGGTTTAAATGATAATAATTAACGCCTACGATGACTGAATCTTGAATAATTAAATAGGAAATAGATTGAAATAAAAGTATACGAAAATTAAACTTTAAAAATATGTTCATTCTACAATGAAAACTCGAAAATCCAGTTGATATTAAAATAAATGCAAAAGAAGAGCAAGTTGATAAAATTGTTCTTTGTGTGATCCCTTTTGGAAAAAATTTCTCTTCAAAATTATGGAAAAATAAATGAGAAACTCAGGAAGAATTTATAGATTGGTATACAATTCTTCAAATAATACTTGAGAAATTTGTGAACGTTAAAAATCTCCAAAAATAATTTTAACCAACGAGTAATCTCTGATAATCTCATATTGTCTCAGGTTTAAAATTAATTGTGATTATTTGTTTGAAAATCTCCTGGAAAAATATGGGTGATTTTTGCTAATTCCTGGTCTTTATTAACTCTAAATCATTGAATCTTAATAATATATATCTGAAAATCGCTAAAAGTCTTTGGAAATCTCAGAAAAAAAATCGAATTATTACTATCTGAAGAATTAAAAAGTTTTTACAAATCTATCTCGGAAAATTTTTAAGCTTTTAAAATATTCAAAAACTATATTGAATTAGAATGTTTTGGAAATATATTCGGTTCGTTGCATAATCTCTGAAAATGATTACAAATATCTACGAATGTTTCTAAAGTTGTTTAAAATAAATGGAAGTTAATAATGTTTGAATTAAAATATGTATATATATATTTTCATTTTATATGAATTCACGGAGCAAATGTTGCAACTCAATCAGACGAATAAAAATTCAGCCTCGAGAATGCTTATTGCACGTATAACTGTGCATTGTATGACCTTTTTCGGGTTCATCAGAGTTCATAAACCCTAAGAAACCTTTCACACAAGCATATATTTCATATTCATATCAATCTTGAAAGGGAAGTATGACCATATCATAAGGCGACCGTATGGTATGATCATGAAAAATAGAGGCATAAAGCACAACTTAGTTCATGTGAAAATATTTAAAAACTCGTGCCGAGTAAGAGCTTCATAACTGATTACTTATATCGCTGTTGTCCTAGACACCAGAAAATTTTCTTTGAATAAGGGAACGAAATCTCGCCTCTATTATCAATAATGAGGGAATTTTTCCTGCTTTATTTTGTCGCAGTTACAATCTGTTACCGGCTTTTGAATAAGGACGACGAGCAGATGACAACAACCAGGACTGAACTTTTCTGATCATAAAAATTTCGAATTTGAAATTTAGCTCAATATATCTTTCATAATATGGCACGCAGAAATAAAATAAAATAAAACACATCAGATATTTTGATTGAACATCAATACTAGGAATCTACAGTTTGAGAAATAAGCTGCAGTTTTTCCTTCCTCTGTTAATTTTCAGATCTTCAAGTCTCATCTTGAAACAACCGATAAAACAATGCGAACAAAAACGTTAAAATTGTGTGACATTTCATAAATATAAATAAACGAAACTTTCTAGTTTTTCACAATTCATTAATTCATTTTATAATATTTTTCCTTTTTATTATTACTTACTATCCAACAATTCAATTTGTTTTTTTTATTAAATATATTAATAATTGTTGATTTCTTTTTTAGGTTGGTAAGAAACAATCCAATATTTCTTCTTCATTATATTTCTATGTCGTTCCTTTATTTTTGGGTTTGCATAGTTCCTGAAATATATCAAACAGTAAATTTATTTTATTCCAATGTATCTAACCTATGTAACAATTATCCTAACCTCAAATTATTACAATAACTCAATCTGTTTCAACATCAAATTGAACAATATGATAATACATAAATATATACATTCATATTATTTAAGTGAGAATAATTAACTGAAATTAATTAAAAAACATCATTAAATTATTTTTTTGTCGTTACATTTACCTTCGGTTTACGATGAGGTCCACGACGAGGATAAGGACCAAACGGATCTCGTAATCCATTTTGATAATCAGTATGAAACATCCATGCTGTATGTCCAGCAAATAGAACAAGAGCAAATAGAGTATGATCAACCACTGCCATTGTTCTTTGATTATTCTTCTATAATTAAGTAATCACAATGAGTTGTTTGTTAAAAGGAAGCGTTACGCATTTAACTGATTTTTTTTATTATACGACCAACTATGTTTGGGAAGTTGGGGCTGAGGCCTGAGCTATCCAATTCAATCACGCTATCTGGTTGCAAAAAATGAAACCAATAATAGCTTTTTTAAGCAGGTACACACTATAGGCGAACGAAGGCGAACGAACATCACCGAAAGAATGCTTTCCGTCAATGTAGACGTATGACAAACCTTTCCGTTCGCGTTCGTCAAGGTTCGCTCGCCAGGCGGTACATCAAAAGGGGATTCGGCCGAATTCGTTCGATCTATTTTCTAGTGTGGACGGGTTTACTGCGTAGTAAAAACAGTTATAAGTCATGCGTGTATATCTATATTACCGCGATTCCGGTGAACATCGATGAAAGAATTCATTAGCATTTGTTCGTGCAGTGTGGACGGCGAAGCAAATTTCACATTGAACGCCAAATAAATTCTGGCAAATTTATCCGAAAGAATTCCTTCGTCTTCGTTCGCCTAGTGTGTACCCAGCTTTATGTATATTATCGACATTATCGTGATTTCGGCGAAAACAGAGGAACGTCGATGAAAGAATTCCTTGGCCTTCATTCATTCGCCTAGTGTGTACCCGGCCTTACGCCGTTTTGATATAGCCTACAGCGAATATATACAAAGAGGGGGGAATTGCAAAGGAGGTATTGTAAAACTCTCTTCCATTCAAATCTCTCTCTGTTTCTTTATATCATGACCAAATACGAATATACGCGACACACAGCTACACAAGTGTAATTGAACAGTAATCGTAATGTCCACTGTGACTTGAGTTCGCGAGGATATCATACTGAACAAACGAGTATGGTTAAGTTCTTCATAAATGTAAAGCTTGTGTCCGAAGTTATTAATAGGCTTGATTTTTATGTTTGTCTTACGTGAAATATTGTAAACAAATCATAACAAATCACAGTTATAAAATGAATCGTCGCCACGGTGAACAGGGAAATCCAGTGTTCACTATTCTTATTTTATCAAAGCAGGATGCTTGTAGAAATTTAAAAAAATTCGTATGGTATACAATTGTTAAATTTGTCTAGTAAAAGTCGTTGATCATATTATGTACTTATTCGCAGATACATTATCGAAATCACATAATTGACCTCATTAGATAGAACGAAATTTTAAACATTGCCTTTACAAAATCGAAAAAGGATATAAATACGACAAACAAAATGACTGACGAATCGAGTGTTCGGGTAGCGGTGCGGTAAGTAAATAAATTGCGATTTTATTTTTATTTATATTTAATATTTTTATCTAACTCTGAAATCCATTTGCTTACGAAATTGAATACTTTTATAACATATTGAAGTATTGAATGTGTCATTATGTGTAGGTGACATGGAATTGATTAACCTTGTATACGCCAATATGTTGTTAGTAAGAACGACATCATTTCTATTATATGTCAATATAATATTTAACAAATAATCTCATCAATTTTATTTTTACATAAATGTATCTATTGAAGATTCCATTGTGGGGATATTTATATAGATAAAATTAATGTAATTTAATCATTGAACATAATAGAATTTTCACTAAAACTGTATATCACGAAAGTAACAATTTGTTACCGTAATCCTTTATGATAATTTTGTTTCTCAATAAAAATAATCTGAATGGTCAAATACGTTAATTTCTGACGTAGTAAACAAGAATAAACATATCATTAGTGAATACATGATGAATAAAATGATTCCATGAAAAAATATGAGTACACATATAAATAGTGTTCAAGATTGTACGGATGATCAATATTGCAATTATTTTTTCAGAATTCGGCCTCAAGTTGCGCGTGAAGTAATCGATATGTGTCGAATATGTACTCAAGTTCCAGGAGGCGAACCCCAAGTATTTTTAGGACCAGATAAAGCTTTTACATATGATTATGTTTTTGATACTTTTATTGGACAATCAGATATTTATGAGAGTTGCGTTACCCAACTCGTTGAGGGTGCGTTGAATGGTTATAATGCAACAGTTTTGGCTTATGGACAGACTGGATCAGGCAAAACATATACCATGGGTACGGGTTTTGATGTTGAAATTGATGAAAGTATTGTGGGAATTATTCCAAGAGCTATTAGACATTTATTCAATGGAATCGCTGATAAACATGAGAAGGCTCGTGAACGTGGACACATGCCACCTGAATTCAAAGTAAATATCTTATTTATTTATACAATGTGCCAACCGAATTTTTATAAATATTATGTTATTGGTTTGTAGAAATCAATTTCATTCTCATTTATTTACTTATATGTTTCTTTTTTTTTAATTTTATTTATTTATTTATATATTTTTTTGCTGGATTTAAAAATATCATTAATATTGATGCAGGTAACGGCCCAATTTCTAGAACTTTACAACGAAGATTTAAAAGATTTATTGGAACCTGGAGGTCCTCGTGGAGGAGCGAGGATTCATGAAGACACATCAGGCAATATTCATTTAACTGGTGTTGAGGCAAGAGTAGTAACAACGCCTGAACAAGCATTAGAATATCTTCGATTAGGTGCTCTCTCACGTACCACAGGCTCTACCCAAATGAATACCCAGTCTTCTCGCTCACATGCCATTTTTACACTTTATATAAAGCAACAGAGATATATTAAAATTGAAGATCCAGATGCCGATGTCGATACATCAAATAACGATACAACAAATGAATTTGAAACGTTGACAGCAAAGTTTCATTTTGTTGATCTCGCTGGATCAGAACGTCTGAAACGAACAGGAGCAACTGGTGAACGTGCCAAAGAAGGCATTTCGATAAATTGCGGTCTTTTAGCTTTGGGTAATGTTATTTCAGCTCTTGGAGATAAAACCAAAAAAGCATTTCATGTTCCATATCGTGATTCAAAATTGACACGTTTGCTTCAAGATTCACTAGGTGGAAATAGTCAAACATGCATGATTGCCTGTGTATCACCGAGTGATCGTGATTTTATGGAAACATTGAGCACTCTAAAATATGCAAATCGTGCTAGAAATATCAAAAATAAAGTTATGATAAATCAAGATAAGAGTTCACGTACAATCGTATCATTGCGTCGGGAAATTCAACAATTACAACTTGAATTATTGGAATATCGCCAGGGCAAACGTTTAGTTGGTGAAGATGGCGTTAATGATGCATGGCATGAAAATCAAATGTTGAATAGTGAAATGCAAAGTTTGAAAACGCGCGTTAAAGCATTATCAGAAACAGTAGAGGCATTGACCGCTAAAAATGTATTATTACTAGCCGAAAAAGCCGCTGGACATTGGGTATCATCAAATAGTTCTGTTAACAATGAACAAGTATCTGAACTTGTACTCGGTTATGTGCAAGAAATCGAAGAACTGCGTGCTCAATTGCTGGAAGCCGAGGCAATGTATCAGCAATTGAAAAAGAGACAAATACAAGTGCAACCATTAACAAATAATTTTGGGGATTTCCATGATTCAAATTCAGTTTTAATTGAAGCTAAACGAGAATTACAACGAGAAATTGAGACATTAGCTGTCCTGAAAGATCAAGAACGTACTGATGACGATGTTGAAGGGGAAAATAATGAAAATAGTCCAGAATTATTTAGTGATGATGAATCAGACGAAGACAATACGGATCGTAAAGTTGAAGATGAGGAAGAAGCAGCAATAGGACTTGAATTGGAAGCACTTACATCGGATATTGACGTTAAACAAAGATTAATTCAAGAATTGGAATTATCACAAAGACGGTTACAAACAATGAAACAACATTACGAGGATAAATTGACTCAATTACAAGCTAGAATTCGTGATACACAAGAGGAAAGGGACAAAGTTTTGTCATCATTACAACAGCAATCGTCACCGCCCACGGAAAAAGTTAAAAAATTGCGAGATGAATATGAAAAAAAATTATCATCAATGCAAAAAGAAGTTCGTTTATTGCAATCTGCAAAGAAAGAGCATGCAAGATTATTAAAGAGTCAATCACAAAATGAAAATCGTTTACGGGGTTTGCGCAACGAGCTGGCAGACATGAAAAGAGCAAAAGTCAAATTATTGAATAAAATGCGCGAAGAGGCGCAGCGACATAAGGAAAATGAATTGAGAAGAAATCGTGAAATAGCACAATTGAGAAAGGAAAGTCGTAAAAATGCAAATATGATAAGAACATTGGAGGCGGATAAAAGAATGAAGGAAGTTGTATTACGTCGGAAACAAGAAGAGGTTACGGCATTACGAAGACGCGATCGTGGATTAAGTCAAAAGGTCGCAGGTCGCACTAAAGCTAAAATATTAAATCAAAAATCATTGAAACAAAAGTGGTTAACATTTGAAAGGACAATATCAAAACAGGCATTGGCTAAACAGGCAGCGGCTGAAACTGAAAGGGAAATGGAACGTTTGTTAATTGAAAGAGATGAATTGGGTATTGATTTAGAGCGATTACAAAAAATACGAGCCAATTTATTATCAATAAAGGGTGGAGATTTGACAGAGTTTGATGAAGATATTGATAATATAAAAAGTAAAATAAGCTATGTACAAGACAGTATTGCAGAGTGTCAAAGGGATATGGTTGAAGTGGGCGACTGTGATGTTGATGGTGAACCAGGTGTTGAAGAATTAATTGGATCTATTAAAAGTGTAGATGAGGCTCAATATTTATTACAGAGGATGTTGAATCACACGGTTGAACAAAGTTGCAGTGCGGCTCAAAGGCAAATAGAAGTTAGAGATATGGAATCAAGATTGAATCAAGTTGCACAGGAAAGCGACGTACAACATCAACTATTAGAGCATGTTTTGCGTGATCGTGATTTATTGTCATTAAATAATAGGGATAACGCAATTACGTATAGTCCATATAGCTCAAGATCCTCATCACCAGATATGTACATATCTTACTTTTATATTCAACACAATTTTACATAAATAATAGAATATATTTTTGACGTTCATTCAATTTTTAGCAGCGAAAGTTATAGTCAAGTATCCATTACTGAAGGTAAACAGAAGAGCAATAAAGTGCGACGAAGAACAACTCAGCCCCAGGAGCTTCTCTATGGTGTAAACTCCGTTGTTGATGATGGTTTAAAAGTAGATGAACAAAATCAAAATCAAACCCACAACCATCCATTAACGAGGGTCCCGAGTGCACCAGGAAGTTTAAAGTATGTTTATCGTTATAATAATAGTATCATTTTTATCTTATTTCATTTGTAATATACATTAATATTTTAGCTTTACTCATAATAACTAAATTTTCCCTAATAATGTTTTTTTTTCTTTTTTTTTTTGTCAGGAGTTTAGTATTGACTAGAGGACAAGTTAGTAGTGGTTCACCAACATCGGTACGACGTGACAGTACATCACCACGTCCATTACGTCGTCCTATTCATCTAAGCGGTGGTTCGATGTGAGTGCTAACGTGGAAAATGTTCTTTTATACTTTCCTACAGATATTTATTATTTATTTGTTTTTTTTTCGTATTCATCGTTATTTATATTGAATTATTTATATTATGCACCATTTTATAAATTGATTTATAGAATCACCAAGCACTAGAAGAGAGCATGACACCTAAACATCCCATCCATGTATTTTCGAAAGAAAATTTTCTGTATTTTTTTATTTTTTTGTTTTTCTGAGAAATATTTCTACGATGGACAGGGACTGGGAAAACTATATTTAGTTCTAATCCCCACGCAATCAAGTACAGGGTTTTCGGTGTCTTATCATTGTTATCTTCATTTACCAATTATTCATCTTGTAACTATATGTAAGCAAATTAAAAGCTATTTTCTTACTGATTTACAAATATTCATCTAATCGCTTGACGGGCAAGACGTGAATACTAATTTAGGTTGCATATCTACTTTTCCTATAAAATCAATTAAAACTTCTTTTTATAATAATTATTATATTATTTTGAAGTATTGTTATACATGTCATGTACATATATATTTATAACTCTATTAATGACACCCGTGTTAAAAAGGGAAATCATTTCATATTTATTGATTGAACACATGGTGCATGAAAATAAAAAACAAAAATAATTATTGCATGGTTGGTTTTGCAATATCTTAATTTTTTGATTTATATATCACCTAAAATTTGTACTTTTTACTAAAACTACTTTGTACTAAAATAACGTACTTTTTAACAATCGCAACATAACAAAAAAAAACCGTCCTCATAAATCAGGGAGCAAGTCGCGCAAATGGATGCATCGCCGCCGAGTTCACCAACCATCTATCGACGCTTTAATAGTCGTGAGGAAAATGTATTTTCACGTTTAACTGCAACTCGGCAACCATTTCAAATGGATTCTCAACCAACCAAGGGAATTATTTCACAATATCCTGGAAAGGTATTACTGTTAATATTTCATGTTTAACTCCAAAATGTTACAATTATCTCTTTTTTTATTTTTTTATCTTTCCTAGATACAACCACGAGCATCATTACAATGTACTCACATCGCCGAAGGTCATAGTAAAGCTGTTTTAGCGATAGACGCTATCGGGAATATGCTATTTAGTGGTTCAAAAGGTAATTATTCAAACAAATCAAAGAATGAGGGCAAATAATTACGAAATATGTCATTATATTAATTTGAAAAATTGTAGATCGTACGGTGAAAGTTTGGGATCTTGAAACAGGCCTAGAAAATATGACTCTTAGTGGTCACCCAAATAACGTTGTGGCTGTTAAATATTCAACGACTAATCAATTATTATTTAGTGTATCTGCGGCTTATGTTAAAGTTTGGGACTTGAGATCTTCCAACGCATGTATAAAGACACTATATTCATCTGGACAAACGCAAAGTGGTCCATTATCATTGTCAACACCGTCAAGAACACTTCAGTTGCCAGCTGGCGAGACAACAATCAATGATGTTGCCCTAAATTTAAATGAACAAGAATTATATGCAGCAACTAACGACAAAGTCAGAATGTGGGATCTAAGAAAATTAAGCTACACTGGGCGACTTAGTACACCTCATACAGCAGCTGTTATGTGTTTAGCTGTAGCTAGTGATGGACGTGTGATAACTGGTAGCAAAGATCATTTGATTTCGCTTATCAACACTAATACTCAAGGACAATCTGTTAGTCTTGCACCACCCCATTATGATGGTGTACAATGTCTTGCCACCAGTGGCTCTATGTTGTTTTCAGGTGTGAGATAATTTAAACCATATTAATTATATGATGTTATTTTATTTGTTGAAGAACTAATTTTGTAAATGCTTGTCAGGATCAAGAGACATGTGTATAAAGCGATGGGACTTGAGTCGAATGGAATTGATACAATCTTTGAATAACGCTCACAAAGATTGGATTCTTGGATTATGTACTGTAAACAATGGTGCTGTGATGGTGTCAGGATGTCGAGGTGGTATGTTACGAGCTTGGTCTGTGCCAAAAGATCAGTCTGGTGAATGTACATTACTTGGAGAAGTTCGTGCTCACGGATCTGCAATAAATGCTGTCGTTACCAATCAACAACATATATTTACAGCCAGCAAGTGAGTAAAAATTTTTATTTTTATTATACTATATAGAAGATGTAATTAGAAATGACGATTTTTAGATAAACATGAACCTAAATTGGAAAAACAAAAAAAAATTAAGTTTAAATAATGTATTTGGTAATTTTTATTTTCTTTCTTTTTCATTTGTTAATTGATTACAGCTCGGGTGAAGTGAAAATGTGGCGTGTACCTGATCCCTTTCCAACAATGTCCATATCAACAATGTCTATTTAACTCACTTTTATTACATGCTTTGTCATTTTATTATGTTGCATATACATTGTTTAAACAAAATTTGATGAGTCAAATCATCTGATTTTTATTGTTTTTTATTATTTTATCATGTTATACGCTGTATTTTTCATACATTACGTTACTTTTTTTCCTTTCGCATGGACAACAAAATTGAACCAAAAAAAAAAAAAAAAAAAAAAAAAAAAAACGTCATACCAATATTATCAACTGCAGCGATGGTACGATACGTTTTTGGAATTGCTACAACAAAAATCAACGACAGCCTTTTCAACGCAGCATTTCACTCAAGTGCTAATATTAATATCAACGGAGGGACATCTGCAATATAGAATCATTTGTTCATTTAAAAAATATGAAAATATTCCATTTTCCATAATTTGGCATAGGATATATTTATATTCGCGGTAATGCGCGTATATCTATGTGTGGCTTACCAGATGTGTGATATTTAGAAAATGAAAAAGTTACGCACTCTTGTAGTTATAAAATATAAGTATTTCATTATCAAATAATTTTTTTGTTATTTCAAGATTCTTCATCATATGAAATTGATTATTGATGTTGACTGCAAACAAATAATTATATTATATAATTTTTTTATTGTGCTTTGTCAGACAGTTAATTTTTTTTTCTTTTTAAATTTTTTACTTGAAATAATAATAGAGCAAAATAAAGTATATGTATTTTGAGCACGTTTAATGGTTGAAAGTTATTTATAGTTGGACAGCTCAATGCATATTTCTGTACAAAACAAGTAATAAAACCAGCGTCTAATTACTGGGGAAATTTAGTATTGATAAAAAAAAAGTTTTGAAAATGAAATTTACTAGATGATGGTGTGTGATAACATTCTGGCGCATGCCTCTCAGTATGTCTTAAGAGATTTTGGCATTATCTAGCACTCATTTTATTATTCCATAAAATAGCGAAGAATCTTCGCAATCATATTTTATTATCAGTACAAACAATAATAATAATTGATTAATACTGTACAGTTGAGCCTTCACCATGGCCACAACTTCATAATATTGTCAGGGTTGATTATTTAGTTTTCTTCTGTAAATAAACAAAAAGTAAATAAGAAAACAATAAAAATGAATTTTCGATATTTTTTTACATAGATTTACCATACCTCTTTTTTTTCTTACGTGCTGATAATGACTCCTGACCACTATCATCTTCACTATCCTCAGATTGACTGCTTGAACTGCTGCTCGAAGATGAACTTGATGAACCACTTGAAGAATCACTCGCAACACCCGTATCTAATTTGACATCAATTGTTGTTGCTAAGGCTGCAAGTTCAGGTTCCTTATCACAAAGAATTTTCAACCACTTGCGCGACAATTTTGGTCGTCCTCGTACCTACAAATGTGAATGGAACGTCGTCCAATTAATTAATTTGAATTTCTTTTCTTAAGTGATGCAAACGTATTGTTTACTACTTATAATTAGATATAATTTTCTCACTGTCTTATGCCAAACAACGGGAAAATTTGTACGGGAACAAAAATTTTGCGTCACGGCAATGGTTTCATCTAAATTCAAAACCACATGCCACCAGCCGCCAGGAACAAATACAGTCTCGCCTGGATTTTGTAGTACCTCGATCGGTAGATAGTCTTGAGGCCACGTTGGCAATTTAGTACGTGGATAAATTATGGAAAACCACGTTATTGCTTCATCTCGTTGTTTTCCACCCTCAGCGCTAGTTACTTTCAATAATTCTCTCGGTGTATTAGTTGGAAATAAACACCAACGTTTGTGACCAGAAATAAGAGCATTCCAGGCACTTGTCCCCAAAGGATCAATATGAATTCCAGTACCTGTGTATTTATTAATTAGATTACTTTTTCGAGACAATAAATAAAAGTGGTGAATTTTGATTTTTTTTCATTTTTAGATAAATTACCAGATCGAGCTGGTCCCATGACAAACCAACGATACGGCGGTCTTCTATGCTCACCAGCATATTGAAAAAGATCGTCACGAAAATATTGTGGAATTGCATAATCCTCCAATAATTTTCTTCTACGTACATGTTCCCCGAATGAACTATCAAAAATGTATAATGGTGAATCATCATCATTGTTAGTCATATACTGTACGTAATACTTCATTTTCATTTTTACACTATAACCCTCATTGTCTTCGCCACATTTAAATTTTTGGTTACGATACTTTTTGGCTAGTCTCTGTAATTAATTTTTACAGAATAAATATTAATTTTGTAATTCAATTAATTCCAATCAGTTGCATATGAAATGTGCAAGAAATTATAGAATATGACCTCTATCGTCCATTTATATTGGGCTTTCCAGTCGCTTTGAACACCTTTGATTATCACAGGCTTATAAGGTTGTTCAAAATTCATTATAAATTCGTCTTTGGACACTTTTGATTCGTCAATTCGTTCAATATTATCCTTAAATTTCCAAAATTCATCAAATCTCTTTACATAACCATGTTGAGTCCACGCAGCTTTATCCGCAAGCTCTAACAAACAAATATGAAATATGTTGAATAGATTAATGATTGAAAATTATTCAAATAATTAAATTATTTTTAAACATAGATTTAAAGACCTAGACGAGGTTAGAAAGCAAAATTGGTTGTTTTACTGACCTGGTCTTGCTTTCTTCTTCACTTCTTTAATGCGTTTTTTTGCTCGATGATCCAACTTCACTTCATCCGACATAATGTTTAATTAAAAATTTGTTTGAGTAATGAACTAATTTCAATATATTTACAAATTTTCCCTGCACTCAAGAACGAAATAAAAAAAAAAAACGTTCAACATGCATGCGTGTTTAACTCCGACTTATGTAAGTGAGAATACTTGCCAACAGATGTCCTCAAGTGTATTTTATCTATATAAAATACAGGGCCGTGAGACTACTATCGCCCGACTTTGGAGACCTCAATTACTAGGTGGCACATGGTATAAACTAATTATTTGTGGTGATGTCGGTAAGGGTGGTTGCCAGCAAATAGCAAATATATAAACATCGATAAAAACGACATTATTACATGAGATTGAGGTTATCTTCAGAC
>JAQQBR010001835.1:4152620-4184359 GCA_030347285.1 Microctonus hyperodae
CCAATAGCCATCAATAACATGTCTTCATCATGTGCTACATCCACTCTTCACAATTAAATGAAAGAAAACCTCGCACTTTCCTCAATTTTTGAACTAAGGCTAATTACAAACATTATCACATTCCACAACGCATCGATAACCTTACTTTCATGGTAACATTAAATCCGCATTCTATAACAAATTTGGGAAACTTTCATGCATCCACTCTTCGGCTATTCATAACCTACGTTGAATTTACTTGTTTATATCGTCTTACAGCCATACATATCGAGTTGCACTTTCAGGGATCGCATTGGATTAGTATTCGTGACACCGACTTCATGTAAATCTAACAGCTTATCATTCCAAACTCAATTGTCATTTTCAAATGTAACCATCATTACAATAATGACCATAGGATTCATGATAAATATCAACAGTTCATTTCTTTTCAGATAACACTTCTGATTTCCTTTCAGGAATTAATCAACTCTACTCGTACAATTGATAATTACGTTCCCTTTTTCAGCCTTACGCTTGCACATTACATCCGAAAATCGAGCAACATTAATTGTCTACATAATAACATTATTCAAGTAAGCTCTTCCCTTTGCAAAAATTAAGATCGCAACAATTTAGGCATTTATCTTTACTTATTATTTGTTTATAGGATAACGATGATGCAGCCGTACGTTCCATCACCATGAATTATACAACTCATGTATTTCTATTCATTACGACGATTTTTTTCTTAACGTCCAATACTACATCTTACTATATACTATATACACGTTTACGTTATTATTACAACTGCATTTCATATATCCATCAGACTTTAGTTGCAATGACTCATTTTACAACTTACTATCAAAAACAATAAACTGTTCATGTACAAGTATTATTTGCCAACGATTCATATACATTGCACTTCAACGTGACAATTATATGATGATTAACATTTATTTGGTACATTTTTTTTATAGAATTATTACATCAATTAAAAACTAATACAATTCAATTCAACAAACGTTTAAATCGAGTAATACCTATCACTATAATTAAAGTAACTACTCATATATAATGATACGTCTTTGCACTACATATTGAACATTGCCTCAAACGCGCCATCATATACGACCATTATTAAATCATCACTACATCACATTTTTCCTTTCTTTCTTTTCACTTTATGAAAATTATTATTATAATATATATTCAAATTACCACTTTCTTCTACGCAATATACTGATGGAAGCTACTCCCTTCTAATACCTTTTGTCAATGTCTCTCTCTATATACTCTATTTTAATCATGGCATTGTGCATTATTCTCCACATTTACAGATAATTCAAGATTGGCCATTCATTTTGCCAATCACCAACATTATAACATTTTACACGTTCCTAAACATTCCGTCATTTATATTAAATGTAATCCTACATACATTTCTCAAATCACATATATTCAACCATATCAATTACAAAATTTGTTTGGTTCATCATTTAATTACAATAATATAAATATTCTTCCGTTAACAATTTTCCTACATTTAATACAACAACTTTATTAAACAATAAATCAACGAACATCTTACATTTCACATTTTTCAATCAATTCAATTATTCTTCTTATTAACTTTTTCAGATCCAATACAATGACATATTGCAAAATTCTTTAATATATATTTTCATCCCCCCACTTCGTTTCATATAACTCTTCCATTCTACCAATATTAAGCAACATCACAAATATCTTCAACAATAACTTCTTTACTCAGTAGTAATCCAACAATTTAACTTTTTACATATTTTCAATCTATTTCACTACACCTATTGTCTTATTTTCAAGCCCTCCAATTTCAATACATTCATTTACCAAACGGTTATCATCAAACATATTTTTACCTTGTACATTTCTTTTTCAACTTACCCTACTTACGTTCTAATAGTCTTATTGCTTTTTTCAAATTTTCAATCCAATTATAATCTTTATAATACTTGTACAACCAATAATTCACATTTATTTAAAATTTCAGAAAACACATTTACGTCTTCAAACGGCGCCATAATATACACAGTTTCAAACTACATAACTTCATACATATCTTTTTTTTGGTAACCACGATTGCTTTTCCTTCCACAAACACCTCTCCATACAATTTTACAATTATATTTATTTGGATACAATAACGTTGTTATAACGGTAACCTATTGAGTATACTCTTTCATCGGCACAGATCATATATTCTATAATATCACCCAGATACACTGACATGATTACATGATTTCATTTCGTCTAACATATTCCAATGTACAAACACGTGTTTTAATAATTCGTATCGCAATATTCTCACCAAACTCAAAACAACATTACATTCTCATCAACAATACACATCAATCGTTCAAAAAATATTCATATTCAGAAATCAACCTCATTGTAAACAACTCATCCACATTATTTTTTCACATTTACCTACATCAAAAGCGGCATAATATTCATGCTACCCATATTTTCTTACGCCAGTGTGACATTCATGATTTCAAACATATTTGCCTTCCTGCACTTGACATACACCTGAAATCCGTATAATGATTACTGCATTGACATTCATATTTCAGAAATCCAAATTACTGCAACATTCAATATTCAATATGTATTATGAAAAAACTTTTTTTACTGCAATAGTACAACCACTCCTCGCCAAACACTACTTACGTCAATTATTGCACCATTTATATTTACGCAACCTTTCAATACATCCTCGATATTCACAGTATATTTTATCCGCCGTATAACTCAATCTCCTTCGACACCTCGTCAAGTACCAGCCTCATCATGACTACTTCGTCTATAACCACATATTATTCACAGCCATCTACTTATGAAATATTTACGTTCATCGTTAGTGCTAAACTATTTTCAAAATCATTTCATAATTTATTTGTTGACACCTACATTGTGTGTCATGCTGTCAGTATTACCATCACTAATTCTATTGATGATAACAAATCACTGAATATTATCATTCTCACCGTAATATGCTTCCATATATTCTCAACAACCTATGAACAGATACAATATATTAAAATTATATACATCTATAACCAAACCTTTCTCAAAATGAATATTGTGATATCTAACAAACGAACACTTACCCAATCATCTCCATCAAATATTTTTGCCATTGATACCTCACATATTTTTCCTTCATTCATTAACACCTACAATCACAACTCTCAAATTGGCTTTATAAAATCATTCCATATCCTTGTTCAATAATCATTCCAACACCATTTTACCTTCAGCTACTTTTTTCATTGCTTTCAACAATATGAATCCTAAACACAAACAAATCAATATAATACACCAGCATTATGTAAAATCGATAACGCAACCCACAAATTACATTCATTTTGTACTACATACCTCTATTTACGTTGTTTAAGATACACAATATTCTGTGCTTTTTGCCAATAACTTAATAAACCTTTTCCTTATCATATTTATGTCTACAATGATTGATGCAACTGGGCTCATAATGATACAACAGCGACAACATAACCTTAAAATATAAAAAGCACTCAATCACATTGATATCAAAACTACAAATACATTCTCATTTGTTCCCTACCTGTTTTTAAAGTCCATTTTATGACCACTCCACAATTTATTGTAATTATAATTCAAAAACGTGCTGAAAACAACAGCATTTCATATTGATAGTATTGGTACTTGCAGACAATGCAAACATTGCCAGGCAATGTTAATATAATATACATACCTAACCTCACTACACAATTGATCGACGCGCCATCACGCGCATTACCATTTGAAAATAAAATCTAGTTTATTTCTATAATACACAGCATATAATTCAGCAAACCCGCATAGCCGTAACTAGCCATCTAAAATATAGTGGTGCAATAATTTTACAGTGAAGCCAATGAAGGGGACAAATTGTTGTTTGCAATTCGCACTAACAAAATCCTACTCTCAACACAACATGAACATACATTTTAAAATCATCCGCTCATCAGCTGTCAATTCTCCATTTTTCAGTTTTATGAGCAAATACATTAATTCCTTCACAAAACCAATGACAGTCAATAAACAACCAAATATATTTTGTATTGTCAACAACTTTAAACTTTCCAAAATAGAATTTAGGTACAAATATTCATTCCGTTTTGAATATTATTGTTTTCAAATTCATTTACTTACATTATGATATTCAATATTTATAATGTGCATTTTTATCTGTTCACAGTTTTTAAAGAATCACAAATTTCACAATTAAAATTATAAATAATAACTACTCGTATTTTAATCTTCAATATATTTGTCAACTCTTACTATAATTCCCAAGCGACGATAAAATGCCAATAATATCATAAATAAATTTTTTATGAGCAATAAATAAAGTTAAATAATATTGATGCACATTTTGTCGACAACATATAGACTATAAATATTATCTATCAAGCATTACATTGTTGAAATTTCATTACAAATTTAAATTGCACCATTGCCGAATCATTATACGTGACTCTATAAAATCACTAGACGATCGATCGCTAGCACGGCCCTACATCACCTGCTTCTAATATTATGATTAATGGAAAATTATCACTTCATTTCTCGATATATTCCATATAAATCATTTCATAGATGAAATTATTAGAAGACCCCCTTCTCAATGTCGGTAATAAATGAGTTTTTTCACTACAAATAGATTTCTTTATTCACATTTTCATTTCATTCGCATGCATCCATCACAGCACATATCTCTTTTTTAATTCGAATAATATTTTCTATATTACATCTTTATACGATATTTCATAATTTAAATTAAAAGCATATTCTCTTCCAATGACTATACATATATATGCGTATGTTGCCATCGAGAATCAGTTGCGGGGTGGTGAATCATCCAACATAATATAAGTATACATATGTGTTAAAGTCGTACGTTTTACAGGGACTTGCTGGAGCCACAGCACTTGCTAACAGTAGTAGTTAGTACCAGGAGAAAAGACCATTGGTCCCCTTGCCCTTCTTCTTCTGACCCGCCCCCACCAATATTCACAATGCTCTCACATGGTTCAAGATACATCTCCCCCACTCCCTCACCTTCAACAAGAACCAAAGACTAAACGTGTTCGAACACGTTTGGGCTTTATAGCTTATAGCAAGGTTTACTGCATACTAACTCGTGTGATCTGCACTTGACGTCGCGATGAAATATTAAGACAATATAGTTAAATACCTGACAAAGTGACATAGAGTACATTGCTACAATTGCTCATGTATATAAATAGTATATTGTGGAATCAGTTATCAATATATAAACAAATATACATCTATAATTTTACCTCGATTTGTTAATTGCAAATGCAATCAGCGTCAGTAGACGAAAGAAAAATTCGTGCATGGTCCAATAGCTTCCAATATTTTTTTCTTATTGATCATCTATTTATCGAAGATGCTACATAAGCAATTTACAACTGTACTTATGGTAAGTAACAACTCAATTCAATATAATAATCAAACGCAAACATATAAATTGACATAGAAAATTAGTAGAACAAAATATATTAATCAAGTGATAATTATTTCTGCCAACTATTGTGTATTATCAACTTCACAATTTGTACGCTTTATTAACTTCTATCTACAACGACTTCATACCACATTTGCTTATCACCAACGTATCCTATGTATTATTAATATGAAAATAAGGTGGTTGAAATCCTCTCATTTCAATATTTCATATTATTTGTTTATTGCACGAAAAAACATCATGACTACAGTGACAAACATTTCTTCAATTGCAAAACGGAACAAATAGAATTTGGTATTATTTCTGCTCTTAATTACAATATTTTTGCTCTTTTTAATCATAACAACAATCAATGACAACTTGTGAATGTGCTCAAAATTATACGTATAAATGTATATAAGATGTCATTTATAGCACGTGCATATATTTATAGTTAACACAAGCTTGCAATATTGTTACTCACAATTTCACTCAATATATGATACAGCTGCAATCGTACATTTATATATATATATATTAAACGTTGTTATATACAATAATACACTACATCTTTGTGATAATAAATTTTTCTATCTTTAAATTAGTATAGGTTTAATACAATCATTTCCAAATAAAATAACATCTATTATTTTTTAGTTCACATCGTCAAATTTATAATTTACTTGGATGAATTGTTACTATGATAATGTCTGTGATTTGTCCACGAATAGTTGTATACCACTATGTAGTGCAATAATTTTCTGACGCAATCGAAATCTGTGGTAGCGCACGCATCCATACCGCCATTTGCATCATTATTCCGGCAAATACTTATTTATTATAAAAATTTATATCATAAATATTTACATACAAAATATATTATTAATGCATATGTGTATGTAATGACCATTTACAGTTCGCAAAAAACATAGGTAACATTTTACAATACATGTTGACTGATAACATAAATTAATATTTCAGCAAATTTTCAACAATAAAAAAACTGGAAAACATTTCTATTTTTCCATTTATACGTATACAATAACACAACATTGCTCAAAATCATCTATAATATTTTTATTCGTTTTATGCAATTTTTTTATATTATAAATTACTTGTTTTTGTATGATGAATTTCAAGGACTAATTTACCTCCGAATAAATGATTCATTCTGAATAATATGCTCCCTTTGACTGTACTTTCTAAAATATTTAAATCACATTAGTGAAAACATTTTCATATCACCGCTCTTACCTTCTTTTTTATTTCTAATATATAATTTCTTCTGATATCAAACATGTCTTTCTATATATTTGCAATAAGGAAAAATTTTTTTGTGTCGTTTATTTCAATCACAACATATGTCTATCTTTAATCTGAGGACATCCAATGAGTCATCACAATCATTCTCGTTTCTTCGTCATTATGGCAACGAATATGACTTTATTTCTCCTTTTCTCGAATGCACAGTTCAATATTCGAGTAGGGGCTTACCAAAATGTCTACGCACTTACAACACCATCATCTAAATTTCAATAACTGTTATAAACACTTTTACTCTATAATATTGTAATTTGCGTATTGTAGATATATACACAAAATAAATAATTTTTTTAAGAACAGTCAAACAATTTGCATCATATTAATAATGTACGTGTTATTGTAACATGCTTTTTACATTCCATTTGTTTTCAAAATATTTTAACACAAATTCAAAATACACTTTAGCAAAATAAATTATTACTATCTATATTCCAGCTTATAATAAAGATTTCTTTTTACTCAAAAAACATTTCTCGTAAAAAGCAATCATAATATATATTTCATTTGCTCTCTTACATTTTTTTTATAGATTCACTTCATATTTCGCTAATTTCAATATGTTCATATAGATATCACAAATACATATATACAATTAAAAAAAAAAGAAAATCTTATTTTCGAAGGTTAATATTTTTATTGTGATTCATAATATATGTATTATTTTATAAATAATGTATAATTCAAATCAAAACAGTGTACAATCCACAATAATTCCAAACCCCTATATATATATATATATATATTACTTTTTCGCATGGAATGCACGTAGTTTCCGCTCTCATCTAAACATTTCATTTCTTCTTTTCACATTCACTTTTATTCCCGCACAAAAACACTCACTCACACTTACAACACTTTTCGTCGTTTCTTCGGAATCTGTACCATGGCACAACCTGACACGCTGATCAAAAAACAAAACATTGAATAGAAGCATCCAGAAAGACCTTCAAATCACAGTATACATTTCAGTTCATGCCACAATTCATAAAAATACTATACTTTTGTCTTCATTATGATTATAATCTTTTTTAATTTATAATTTATTAATTACGTACCCTTCTTCCTTGCTTATTTTCAGGTGACGATGATGATCTTTATGGCCCTATTTAATTCGGTAAATACGCTTTTTTAAAACCAATTACATTTATTACGATTTACTTAAATCATATTCTTCAATAATTTGTGTTATTTGTTAATGAATTTTTTGCGCGATTTTGGCAATAATAAAAAATATATTTCAGATTAATGCCATGGATGATACATCATGTGTCACTAATTCTGATTGTTCTCCAAACCAGTATTGCTATGGTTTATCTAAAACTTGCGTAGATTACACGCGTTGCAGTCGTTACAATAGACAAGAAGGGCCAAAACATGCTGAATCTCCGAGCCACTGTGGTCCATGTATTGTCGGGTATGTTACTTAACATCTAACATGATTCAATTTACTTAAAATCATTATTCTATAGAGAAAATATTTTTTTATTTCTTCATTTTTAGATACGTCGCAGAATTGCTTGCGACTGGGGCGCGTGCGACAATTTGCAAAAAAACTTTACAACAGGAAAATGAACCATGTAAGTATTGACATTGAATTTATATTTGATGAGAAAATTTAATTGTTGCAAAGTCTATTGGTATTTGGAATACAATATTAAATAAGTATTATTTTTACAGTTTCTGATGAGACTGAAAAGTCTGTGTGGATATACATTGCTACAGCAATTATATTATGTGTTATAATTATTGGATCACTGGCATGTTTCGCGAAAAATCGTAAGCAAAATATTTTCGGTAGAAATTTAATATGAAGTACGGTGATATCAAAGTCTTTTCATTAATATTCATATTATTTTGTACTGAAATTTTAGGTATTACGGATCATGGCAGCGAAAAATGGTTCAAAAAAATTGCAGGATGGAATTTTACACCAACTGCACCACCACCAGACGCAGGTATTTGAAACAAAAAATTATGCAAAATATTTCTTTACAATATAAATTGAGTATAATAATAGAATATTAATTTTCAGGATCTTATCACCTACAAACATTTTTTAATGATGAACCACCAATTTATTCATCGGTGATAAATAATAATACCAATTCAAAAGATAGAAATAATTTAGTATCAGCAGTGCCATTTCGACCACCTGATTGGATAGATCTCAGTCAAAACTACGATGTTCCGGATAATTCCGTCGATAATGCAGTAGTGTCAACATCACATATCGAAATTGTAGATGAAGAAACGAATCCAAGCACTTGGGTGCCAGAGTAAGCAAAAAACAACATCTAATTGTACAAAAAACTCATCACCTCCAAATTTTGCAATCAAAAATCTCCTTTTTCTTAATACTATATTTAAAATAACGCTAACGATAAATGTCATAGACCCCTTGCATCGTCCTTTTTGTCAACATCATCAATTTCTATTTCTGTATGTGGCGCATATAGAAAACGCACACACTTGCAGTGGGAATCCCCGCACTACTTATAATACGTTAACACTCACCATTATTACACATGAAAACTTCTTCATGACTCATTGGGAGAAATCGTAGCGAGTTTTTACATTTTATAATTATAACCTAAAACATATCCCAATTCCAGTGTAAACATCTGTTCTTCTATTTCAAATTTTTTTTCTTCTTTTTCAAATGAGACACGTTATCATGCAAACTATATTTGCATTTGTTTTATTTCATAATTAACAAATTTTATTTATTGCTATACTTGCAGGCAAATGACTGTACAAATTCCACCTCGTGCATTTCATCAATTCGCCTCCGAACAACGGGATAATGCGTTAAATAATGTTTTCAATCGCAGTGATTGTGCGGCCACTACACAATCAACAAACGACACAAATTCCCCAGGACCAACAGGGCCAGGTGCCACTGGTAATTCGAGAACTGGTGAAAATTACCGGGGTCCCAACGTTCAAATTAATCAAATGATCACTTTGAATATGGTTAACACTGACAATTGAATAAACAATTCAAAATAATCACTTGAATTATATAAATATATTATTAAGAAATTTATATGTTATTCACAATATTCTTACATGGAATTCTGATAATATGTGCCAAAATGTGATGAAAAATTTTGTAAATTCAAAATTCTTATTTTTTATAGCACCTAACATTTTCTAACTCTTGAAAATGAGTCGATGCTGTTATTATTATTATTATTAATTTGTTTTTATCTTTCTCATTTGTTCTCTCATAATTTAATTGCATTTATATTGTTAAAAATCAAGATTCGAATGAAACATTCATTAATAACAATTCATTTCCAATTTGTGTCATATAATGATATGGAATATTACATAAAAAAGTATGATACGTTAGCAAATAATAAATACTACTGTTATTTTTTTATATCAATTGTGAAAACAAAAAATTCAGTTTTATCATATGAATGACATATTTTCATACGTAATGAATTTGATGGTCCATCAAAGTCATCAATTTATTCACAAATACTTGAAAGGAAATTCATATACGTGTGTGTGTGTGTGCGTGGGTATGTATGTATGTATGTATGTATGTATGTATGAAAAAAAACAATCTCATAAACGATATTTGTGATATGGAAAAACTATTTTTCGAGTTTTTATCTTCCAATTTATTAACTTATAGTTTAATGCAATTTTATAATTTAAAACATTAAATAAATATTTATCACTTATAATTTTCATGTTTAATTTGTTTTTTTTTTCTATCGAAAAATTCACAAAATAATGTTTCATATATTCAGCACGTTATTTGTTAAAAATCTCTCAGCAAAAATGCCAACTTCGCGCTGTGACATTATTTCCAGAATTTCTAAAAGTGACTGATATTGTGGAAAGCTGACATGATAAAAAAAAAGATGGATTTGATGAAAATTAGTAGGTTGTTTTTTGAAAAACTAGGAGTTTCGATACATCTTAAATGTATTTTAATTTTGACCAACTTGACGTTGCAGTCTTGAAAATTTCATCGTTATTGAACCCCCTGGAGCTTAACCGTATTTTCTCATAAATAAAATTCGTTTCATTTAATGATTTTAACACGAGTTTTCAATTGCGTTTACTATTTTTTTTCCTAACTAAAGTCAAGCATTCATGACATTCATCATCGTCTCCTCAAACTTTTAGCTTCGCCGTATAGATATAATATATATCTGGTACATAGTGTCTCACTCCGCAGTAAACTTGGCGCGAGACACTACCGTGTGACTTGATAAAGTCCTGTCTGGTAATATTGTTGGTATAACATTGACATTAAGTATTCAATCAAATTCAATACAATAATCATAAGGTGGATAATTACAGATAAATATGTTATAATTTTCATGTTGTCAATATCGATGCAATGAAATGTTTTCGTTCGCAGTGACTGTCAACATACAACATTGTCTATTAAAAATTTTGTAATGTCACATCTGTACTTAAATCGCAGTCAAAACTCAATTATATGCATTGAAATCAAGAAAAATTATTATTTTTTCATTGCTGAAAGTAATATTTCTATTTAACGTTTTTTTATTTGTTGCAAATAATTAATTTTATAGAAATATTATTGCCAGAAACACATGCTATCAATTAAAACACAAAACTCAATTCTCATTAATTAATTACAAATGTATGTTATTTACCTGAAAATTCGCAACCAACAACACAATTAATAATAATAATAATAATAGTCAAGACAATTTGAAACAATTCATGATGTATTTATTGATACATATAATGTAAATTAATGTAAAAATTATTTTTGATTGTTACAATGACGATGAATTAACATTTAAAAACGATAAAGTATATAAACAATTATGTTAATACTATATAATATTCTTTTGGGGAAGCAGCTATTCTATATAGTCTTCAAAAACATAATATTAGCTGCCTAATCCTACAACAAAAACAAAAGAAAAAACAATGTAAAAAAATGAATAAAAATATAACCAATAATAGTAGATTATATTACAAATGTAAGTGAAATAAGCCATTATAAATGAGTGAGATTTTGGATGCATGAGCGCTTGCGCGAGTGTGGCAAATTCTCACGAGCTTATTATGGCATTTCACTCACGTGTGATATACGACGTTTTGTCCAACAGTATAGTTTTTCTTAATGAATAACTTGATGAGATTATTTTTAAAAAAGTATCAACAAGAGTATAGAAAAATATAATAAAGAATCAGGCATTCAGGTGATTTGTTTGTCATGGTCGGTAGACTGGTTGTCGCGAATACGTTGTTGATGAAAAATAAATTTCCGAACATATTTTCATTTTCTTTAGTATAAAGAGACCATGGAATTTTTAACCAGAAAATATTCGACTAGAAAGTTTTGCTAATGGAATACTATTTCATTACGTAAATTTTCATTTTGCTATTAATATTAATAAATCGTTATCTATTTCTTTAACTTTGTTTTCTTTCTTTAAATAACCTTAAATTAAAACTGCAACTGTTGGATAAAGCATAGTATATTGCACCTGAGTGGAATAAGCTCTTATAAGCATGTGAAAATTTGTCTTATTCGCGCAATCGTTTGTGTGTATAACATCTCATTTTTTTATAATGGCTTATTTCATTAGCTTGTCATATAAAAATTAATCACTTGTGAGAAAAAATTGATTTTAGTCACGGAAAACGAATGTATAATACACCTGGAAAACTGAAACTGTTTTACAAAATAATTTCATTAACTGATTCCCAAGTTTTAATTTTAACAACATTTGGGGTTTTTTCATCGAGTATAAACATAAAATTTTTCTATCGACTTTACTTGTATTATAATAATTAAACTTTTGCAAAAATACAAGGTCTCTGCAAATATATAACTTTACATGACTATATATCAAAATCCTAAATTATATATTAGCGGAAGAATATATGTTTCATTAATAATCCTGTAGGTAACTTTAACGAAATAAATCAAATATAGGCGGTAGGTATTACTTGAATATTTACTTGTGAATCCATTTGTACAAACAATAACTCTTAAAATTATGAAAAGTTGCAAAAATATTTCGAATTGAAACAATATAAATAAACAAACTTACGTGTTTCAGTAGATAATATTGGAATGCTAACAATATAACATATTAATAGTCTCTTTAAATATAAAGAAGAAATAAAAATCCTTGTTGCTCAATTCCTTCCGCTTTTTTATTTATTTTTCTCTTATGATTATAGATGAGAATAAAAGGAACTAAGATTGGCATTTGTACGCGCCTACAACATAACCAACAATTGTTGCATGATCTAATTTTCCCGGTACCATAGACATCTTTTCCAACATTTTCTTCCTGCGAGAACGTTGTTCTGGTTTTGATAACTGTATCAATTCACCATTTTTTTGTTGAGCGTAATATAAATCTGTATCTTCCAAGATACGTCGCTTCGCTGCTGTAATTCTTACCTAATTAATAAACAAAAACAACAATCAATAGTAAATTATATATACGTTTAACTAAAAATTGAATGAAACATTTAATACAATTAATTCATGCAAATATTTAAATATCAAAGGATTTTTACAGCAAAATCGAGCAATAATTCACATAATTGCTTGGCACTTTGACATGGTGGACCATCACCAGATACACCACGGTTCAGTAAATCCTCCATTCGTAATAACGTTAATTCGTGTCGTTGATAAGCCTGAACTATTGGCAACTCATTGTTGTGACCCTGAAAATGATGATCGCCACTTGAATTACCTCGCTTCAAATTATTCCCCTTCTTATGGCTCTTCGTTTGTTGCCCATCGAATAATTTTCCACCATCAAATTTTCCATCTCCATTACCGCCATTTTTGCTTTCTGCTGTTGAATTATCAGTAGGTAAAATTGCAAATTTTCCAACTACTGGATCAAAATTATCCGATATCCCATCACTTGTTAAAAATACAATATCATCCTGTTCAACTTCGGTTATTGCTAATGTTAAATTATTCAATTCAGGATTGCAACCATCGACTGGACCAAGTGCACCAAGTGCATCCCGCATGTCACGCATATAATAAATATTATGTGAACCTCTTGTTATTTCTCGGACGCCACTTTTTCTGAAATTAATGAAAAAATTCACTTACAGTATAGTAAAATGATGAAATAAAGATGAATATCGTAATTGAAAATTATAAAAATAATTAATTTGCCAAAAATACATAACAACATAAAGTAATGAAATTCAATAATAATTTAATTTATATAATTACTTGGAATAAACGTAAGCTAAGCTATCACCAACGTTACAAGTGCATGCAACATATTTTTTCAATTCTGATTTGGTCTCTGAAGTTGATAACGTCAAGGATGATGATAATGTTGACGAAGACGATGATGATGACGAAGATGATGATGATGATGATGATAATGGAATGCTCATTATTGGTAATACGGCACAAACAGTAAGTGTTGTGAGCATTCCCTGTTCTTGAAGTATTAATGAATGAGCTTCATGGAATGAACGTAAAAGTGCAACAAATACGTCACGCGTTGTAATTACACTGTTATTCAATGGTGATGAAAATAAAGTCTTATTCAAATATTCCATGCTGCCATGAACAGCACATCTTGCTGCCGTACTTGCTTTTACACCTACAAATTTGATTATAATTATTATCTAAGTATTCATTAAATTTCCAAAATGATCCAAATCTTTACTTCGACACATGCCAATAAAATACATTGAAATAGTTTATTAAACTAATTAAATCTTTTACCCCAATTGACTCCATCAGCTAACGCCAATATTGCAGCATTGGGTCTTGCAGCAATGGCAAAACAATCCGCAATCGGGTCACCATTAGTAACATTATTTGTTGGATTTTTTTCATATAATGTTATAGCAGTACCGTAGGCCATATCATGTGGAGAAAACCAATCAATAACACCAGCTATTTCGGGTCCAGCTAATGTGGCTGCAATAAACAAATAAATTAAATATAAACCAAAAGCTATTATTATTTGTTTCCTTTCAATTATAATGGCAAAACATTTTTTTCCATTAAATAAACAGAATCGAATCATGCCAAAACTAAAATCCACTGTATCGCACACAATGAAGATAATAAATATGACATGATATAATAAAACTTGCAAATCACTAAAGACAATATAATGAAAAATGCGTCGAACAGTTTTGACAACATGCGAATGTAAAATATTGTCATATTGACATATGTATAATTTACAAAATAGCACCTTGTTGTAATTTTTTGAATGGTGCAGGAGCACTCTTAGATTTTCTCAATGGTAGCATCGCTTCATTTGCGAAATCCAATGGTGGTGGTATAATATCACCCTCCAAAATCATTTCATTAAATTCATCAATTATGTCATTATCATTTGAATTTTGATTAGCAATATGAATCGACACACCATTTTCTGATATTACATTAGGAATAGTATCACTTTCAACATCAAAGCTTGTGTTTTCTCCTCCTAATGTTTTATCCATAATCTCATTCGCTAGAAAATTGTTGTGGTGTGAATGATCTTTAAAAAATCGAATATTCATATTTTTTCCTCTGCGTTCATCATTTTCATTTTCCTTTTCATAATAATGACAATGCTGATTATTTGTTCTGTTATATTTCGCTTCGGGTTCATATAATTTCCCAGCAGCACGTATTTTTATGGAGCTGTTGTCAATAGGACACCATTCATTTCTACGTATCTCTAATCATCGATTGTGCACCACCGAAAAACAAAAAAAATCCATCAATGCATTAACTGCAAGACAACATTATTCCATAGTCTTTTTTCCCCTTGTATATTAAACATATTTTTTTCTCCTTCAATAATTGAACAAACTTATTGCAGTCTTTATACTTTGACGAAAATTTGTTCATGAAATTAGTTTGATCATCGTCTATTTTTTTTATTTCTATTAATATATTTGTATTATTTGTTTATCATCACTAAATAAAGAAATGAATTTTTTAGTTGATATACAAAAATCGATTAAAAAATATCCCGAATAATTGATATTGTGGTCTAAGAAATTAATTTCATACTTGCTGCAAACAATTGGTACATATTAAAATTATATCTCCTACTGAAATTGCTTAAAAGATGATTACTAATATAAACCAATCATTAAACATCTGAATTGTTACAAATATTTATTTGTTTGTTTTATGGACTGGACGAATTGAGATATGAAAATATCCTACGTATACTCCACTGTAACAATATTGTTTTTACATTATTATTATCGATGCTTTACCTGATGTTGATTGATCAGCTGACTCTATGCTGTGATCCAAAATATCAATGTAATCAACGTCCGTATCATTAATGCTTAAATGTTTTTGCTTCAAATTGACTGTTGTCAAACCACGATCAGGTCCAGTAATTGCAGCAAATATTTTTTCATCATTGTCTAATTTTGCCAACGTCTTTATTGGTAATTCTTCTGGATTTCGTCCATGAAGTATTAATGGCCCCTCACGCTTTGTATCCACACTTTATCAAATTAATAATTAAATTTAGTTTTATTTTTAAATCAAACTGGATGCAAAATTAAAGATGATAATGAAAACCAAATTAATATATATAGTATTACCCATTTAAATATCGAGATACAAAACATCCAGTTGGAATATCCGATGATGGTGAACGTGTTGTATACAAAGAATTCTCATTATGTCCTATACTTTCGACTGCAGCTGTTAAATTGCTAATTGACAATTGACGCATGAAACCTGCAACTTTTTTTCTCAAACTCGGCATAATCACGATTATCTGAAATTCAATTTATCAATTCATTCATCACACTGATATGATCAATAACGCGGTTATGAAATTATTTTTGACAATAACTAATACTTATTTATTGTACCAAAATGTTAATTTACATTCACTTTATCAATTTAAACAACAATATTCATTAGAATACAACAAATATATTCAACGCTGAATTAACAATATTCAATAACTTTTATAAGCAATCAAAAGAAAATATTTATCACGATTCGTAAACTCACAAGGGCAGTGATTTATTTCTGAAGATTAATTTATTTCTGTAACTTATATATGGTATACTATTTGTAACATTTTTTCCATTTTACACTGTGATCAAATATTTCTTGATGCTTAATTATTCATTAACTTATTCTCTGTATTTCCTTTTTTATTACTATTATTGTGATAATCGTTTACTTTCACATTAACAAACGACCGAACGTCACAAGCATTATTATTCACAACTTCGCACTAACTCGAGAGCCGAGAGGAGAGTCGAAAATATCGACGACTCGAGAATCGAGACTTCGAGAGTCGAGTTAGACTTGCTGATTTATCATTGTACATCTATTCACAATTGTCAAATGTATGAGCACCCCTGATAGCAACCTCTTTCCACGCTATACTAAGTGTATAGCTATAGTCCAGCCTGGGTACACACTAGGCGAACGAAGGCGAAGGAATTCTGTCAGATAAATTTGCCAGAATTTGTTTGGCAGTCAATCTGAAATTTGCTTCGCCATCCACGCTACACGAACAAATGCTAATGAAATCTTTCATCGACGTTCATCTGTTTTCGCCGGAATTGCGGTAATATAAATATACACGTATGACTCATAACTGTTGTACTACGCAGTACACCCGTCCACACTAGAAAATAGACCGAACGAATTCGGCGGAATTTCTTTTTGATGTAGCGCCTGGCGAGCAAACCTTGACGAACGCGAACGAAAATATTTGTCATACGTCCACATTGGCCGAAAGCGTTCTTTCGGTGATGTTCGTTCGCCTTCGTTCACCTAGTGTGTACCCGGCCTTAGCCAAATTGTCTGCGTAAAGAAAGGGAAAAATTGTAGTGCGCATGAGCCAAATCCTGCTCTCACTGTCTCACTTCTCTCAGTCATCATTGGTTTGGTTTTTGGTCTTTGGGTTATAAATGTTATGATTGTTATGAGTGTTATGAGTTAGTATTATATTAATAACAATTCAACTTAATTTTTTATCACACTCTCGCATTTTTTGATGAATAGAGTTTATTTACTAATATCGATACATTACAATTTTAATTCAAATATAAAATAGTAGTAGTCCTCAAGGTAAATCATTTCAAAACTCAATTCCTTTTTTTTTTTTCTTAAAAGTATGGCCAAGGTTCTATCAGCTAACAATTCAAAGTGCGCGTGACATAACCTCTTTCGTTAGTTTCGGAAATAATATAAAAATAATCATGAATCCATTTTTTCATTTTAGTAAAATCTATAAAACTACAGATTTTTAAAAATAATAGTACAATATATAGCGTATTTTGAGCGTCATTTTTATACCTGTTCACTATATAAAAAAAACTTTGTGATGCTACATATTATACATATGTATAACATAAAATGTGTCTTGCACGTTTATATTACCAATGTTAATCATCATTCTTTGATTTTATAGATTAATGACGGAAAAGCATATGCAACAATGGCTCTGATAAGAAATCTGCAACGGTTTACAAAGGAGGTTATTTATATGCCTTTTAATGTACTTCCTAAAATGAATTCTCATCGACAACCACTATGTCAAATTGCTATTGCGCAATCTGTATCAACGACTCAACCTCTCCATGAGCAACAAAAGTATGTACGCGTACAAATTTAATTTAATTAAATGCTTAATTCCAAATTAAAATTGAAGGAAATATTTGACAGGGTAAAAATTACATTTGTCAAGTCTAACGGCGATCGGATTGAAGCCACAGGAAAAGTTGGTGATAGTATATTAGATATTGTTGTTAACAATGAAATTGATTTAGATGGCTATGGTAAATTTTCCATCTTCTTTTTAAATGAATCATAATCTTAATAAAAATGAAGAAAATTGAAGTTAGTATTATTTCGTACTAAGTATTTATACAAATTTTTATGAGTAGGAGCATGTGAAGGAACACTGACATGTAGTACATGTCATCTGATATTTCCTCAGAAGGTATACGATATGCTACCTGATAAACCCACAGATGAAGAATTGGACATGTTAGATCTGGCTTATGACCTTACTGATACGTAAGTACTTTATAAATTTTATTAACCAGTATTATGAATTTCTTTTTAATTCCCTCGAAAATTTCATTTCATTTATAAATATTTACGTACAATTATATATATGTACATTTTTTTAGTTCAAGATTGGGCTGTCAAATAATAATGACAAAAGATTTGGACGGATTAGAAGTACGGGTTCCATCAACCATCACGGACGCTAGAGACTAATTGAGCTCATTTCTAAATTTGAATAAATAATAAGATAAATATAAATATTGTATATAAGCATAATTGACATGAATATGACTCTGAATATGAAGCTGTTGCTATTTATGAATGGGCACAAATTATTTTTTTCTATGAATGTAGATAAATCTTATGTAAATATATGAATTCTTTCATTATTAAATTTTTGTGTTTTTAACACTTTGAGGAATGTTTTACGCTGAAGATTAATAATTTCTATAGTTATTGTTCATATAAATTTTTTTATTTTCATTATAAATTACTATAGCAAAATAGTTCATCCAAAAAATGATTTCAAAAAAACACTTCTATTAAAATAGCACAAAAAATACACTCAATTTCTTATATACAATGAAGAATAACTTGTTAATTTACAATTGTTTTTGCAGTTAATTGAAACACTCAAATATCAAAAGCATAATTTAAACTTTGTTATAAATAAAATGTATTACATTACGACAGAAAACAATGAAATTTATGCTGATGATAAATGATTACGCAAAATTTTTTCATAATACAATGCTCATTACTTTTATAAGTGCAAATGCAGTAAAGTATTGAAACAAATAACCAGCATAATATTAATTACATTTTACTACTATTATACAGAAAAAAAAATTTGAAGGAATGTACAGAAAAAAAAAATAAAATCGTAACCCTTATTGTGAAAGGCATGAATAAAAACTTTGGCTTTTTTTTTAAATAATCGGAATATAGATGTTTCTTTTTTTTTAATTTATAAATTATAAATAATTACATTCCATAAAAAAGTATAATTTTTGAAATAAATCATAGTTATTCACACTCACGACCGTAATTCGTAATTGAAAAAGCTTAATAGGGGACTAGAGAAGTTCTCGCGTGAAAAAATTCAAACTAAATACCCAAAAAAATGTAGAAAATGAATGGCAAGATTCTTTGGAGAGCCTGAAGTTTCATTTGTTATGACACTATATAATACACTGTTCCAATGTATAATGAAAAAGCCAAAATTGTGATATTACTTGAGAATAACAACTCAATTGAAATTATTTTTGAGGATGCGATAAAAAAAATGCGAAGATGACACGGATTTACGTGCCTTACAATTCAATTCTTACAAATATGTTACATCATAAACATTATATTTACGACAACTCCTTTTCCTAGGTTTGACATGCACATATACATACATATATACAGACTTTTTTAAATATAGCTCGAAATTAAATTCGGTAGTTACTACTAAACCATTTTATAATTGGAAATAAAACAGAAAAACTATATAGTATATCTGCTTGTCTTAGAATAACGAACAATTCTGATATAAAAACATTATATTCATAATAATTGTAGATATGAATTTCATTTTTTTTTTTTTTCGAATTTCCATGATTACATGTTAAACAATGCAGAGAACTGCATTCTTTCATTAAAATAGTCACAATTAAATTGTTTATCAAAGCGCTATACTCACTGCTTTATACAAGAGTAGATAATTCGTGAGGACTGTTATCAGTAGTAGTAGCACTACTTAAATCCAACGTAGCAGCGGGTAACCCTGGACTAACGCTACCACTAATTTCACGCTGTAAATTATGATGCGAACGACTAAACGATTTATTTATTGGACTTATTGGATTTGTAGGTGAGTTATCGTCAGCAGGAGTTGCCGATGGACTCGTTGGAACGCGATGAACATCAATATTAGAATGGTTACGTACAACTGGACTCCCAGATAATATTGGAAGACATAACGCTGGTAACATTTGTTCATTACGATATTGATTATCCGTATGATTATGATGATGATTAATATCGTGCACCTTTTTCAATTGTGTTTCATTTTGCTTACCACGTGAATTCATTGGTAATGTTGAGTTTTTTGATTTAGTTAAACAATTATCACGAGGAATTGTCGATGATAAAATACGATTCGTTGTCATATATTGTTGATGTGGTTGACGCTGGGAGAATTGTTGGGACTGTTGTTGACGCTGTAGTTGGACTGCAGCCTCGCATTGTGCACGCGCGAGTTTTTTCACTGCATTTGTCTTTTCCTGAAATTAAACAAAAAACAATTTTAGATAATGAACTTCCAATTAATCTATTTGGATTATTTCATTTTTTTGTTGTGCTTGAGTAGAACAACCGACTCTTTGCCACACAAAAACATTGTGGACCATAGCGCAGCCGCAAAATATGATGCCGAGACCAATAAACACCGACATCACGATTGCTGGTGTTGAATGAAATTGGATGAATGTGTACAATATCATGCCTATACAAAAAAAAGTGTAAAAATAAGAATAATGGCAAAAAACTCAAACGATAGGACTGTTTGGTCGTAATTGTGTTTTGAAATAATATTTTTTCTACCAGTTAAAAAAACAGGAATGCTGACAAAAAATCCTCCAACAGCGCACATTCGGCTAGCTGATGACTTTTGTAGATACATATTTGTTCTATAAATAGAAATAAATAAGTTAAATGTAATACTTTCTATATTCGATTGTTTCAATCAATTGTAAAAACAAAAGATAATAACGAAAAAAAAATGAATCAAGATATAAATGCAGTTCTCACATCATATTGCATATTATATATATGAATTAAATTTTCTCGACAAAGAACTTGTCCATAATATAAAAATAACATTATGAAATTATTTCATAAACTTATCCTTGAAATAAGAATAAAGTAGAAACACAGCTTTCATGAATTTTTTCATAAATTATATAATTATTTGTTTAATAATATAATTATAACAATAAACTAGCAAACTATATTGTTATAACTAATATAGTTATAACGATAAACTAGCAGTAGTTTTATTGATAAGTTTCTAATAATGAGTTGAAATTAATAATATGAAAAAATACAAAATCCTGAAAATAAATTAATTAAAATATTTTTTTCTCGCGTATTCACAATTGAAATATATAATTTTCAATGCATTAATTCAATAAAATACACATTAATAATTATTACCTGTTTTGATTATAAGATGATTTGACGAGTTTCATGGCAAACATAAATTGTATAGCACAAACAAGAAGACAGCATAAATTTAATGACAACGCTAATGCACATAATGCTAGCGTGACTTCATAAACAATCGTATATTCTTCGGGGCTAATTAAGCTGTTTCCGATCGCCACAGTAGAAACTGGCGATATCTTTAATAGAAAAATATGCGATAACATTGCGAGTAACAATGATACAAGGCACAATAATCCAAGGAATGTCAACATTTCTCTAACGCCAGTCTCTGGAGTCTTATCTCCATTATGATTATTGATTCTTCCTTTAAGGCAAAATGATGACCAGGAAGTATCTTGCACAGGTGGAACATTATTGGTCATGGTCCCCTCAATAGTTGCAACCTGACTCTGTTGACTTACAGGTGCATGCTGTGAAACAGGTGCCAATTTAATTCCTGTGCCAGACGTTAATGGCGCTGGTGGCGATGGAGTAGTACAACTTGGTAATCTAGACAATCTTGATATATCCAAACCGCCATTAACATGAATTGTACGTTCATTAATCATCTGAGATGTATTCAAATTCATTCCTTGATTATGCTGGTGATTGACTCCGAATTGCTGATGATGATGATGATGATGATGAAAATTTGAGTTACCATTACTAACAACAGGACTAACACTGTCGATTGAATGTTTAGATGTTGACAATGTTGATAAATTCAATGGGTGCGAATGATTAAATCTTGATGACAGATTATTGACGCTTAACTGTGAGTGGTTTAATGGATGTCGATGAACAGATGATGATGGTGTCTGTTGAAGTCCATTTAAGCGACTCAATGGATGAACGAGAGAATCATAAATTGATGTATCGTTGTACTGTCTTGGTATACGTGCACTGTTTGTTGACCCCGAACCATAGTGTTGATGATGTAATGTCGATGACATTGTTTGGTTGATATTGTAATCATCATTATTATGATTGTGTAAATGATTATTATGATGATGATGATGATTATTTTGGTTTTTGGAGCCCGCTGATGACGGTTGCCCCGTTGGTATGTGCTTTAGCATCACTTGTTTAAGACAGTTGGAAGTCAATTAATTTTATGTGGCTCATTTTTCCTGTTTTTCTTGAATTCAATCAAATTCGTTACATTGTAAATTGAAGATTAGTATTAATACGTTGATGTGATATCAATTAATTACTTCCATTTTGTAACATTATCTTAATAGCCATTTAGAATTGCTTTGAAATAATTTCAACAATTTAACCCAATATTATTAAATAATAATTATCAAAAGTTTTTTAGAATGCAGAGTTGCTCTAGTTATTTTTCAATTTAATTATCAAATAAATTTTTCCTTGTATTCATCTCCTTTTCCTTTTACAATTTCTACTTCCGCCTTCGTCCTTCTTGACTTTGTTTTTTTTTTACGTTTATTCGCTTCCTCCTTCGCCAAGCGGAAGACAGGCGATTGAACTCACGTCTGCGTCTACTTCTCACAGGCCTCATCTGCCACCATTTCAATCGTGCATTCTATCCTGAAATACAATACGAAAAAAATGAAATCGAAAAAAAAAACAAAAATTGTCATCAGATATTGAAATATGTTATCGGGTGAAATGAGAAACAGAAAAAAAGGAATGAATGAAAATAAAGAAAATAGTTGAAACGCAAAAAAACGCAACTAGAATATGATTGCAATACATTCTTATCACAATAAACCCGTTTGTATAGTTCTATACTCTTTATGTATAGGTTATCGTTTCTCACTCCATTTGGTGTGAATATTGTGTAAACTAGAATAAGAAATGTTAGGTGCAGAATGACGCTAACATATAAATATGTATTGAAATGCTAAAAATCAAAATAACTGCAAAAATAATAATTTACAATATCACACAAGTTTGAAATTCCCAAAGTAGTTTTTGATTGATTTTTTCTGCCCCCAGTATTTATATATTTTCCACTAATCTTTCCAGATTAATGGAAATTGAGTTATATTAATACTTACATCATTGGAAGAGTGATGCATTTGAGGTTAAAAAATTAAATTTTTTTAAATGAACAATGACTATATAAATACACAATACTTATGTATGATGGTTCATTTGAAATATTAGGAATACAAAAAAAAAATTGTGCAGAAGTAATGCCAATCGCAATTTTTCAATATATATTTCCTCGTCAACTGTATACCCCGCGCAATGAAAATCCGGTTCAATATAAAGAAAAAAAAAAATTAATAACGAGTATTGGTAGGAAGTACAAGAATGTAGAATGATGTAGAAAAATAAAGCGTAGATGTATATAAAATGAAAAAATTGTAACGTATTTTTCAAATCATATGTGAAAAATGTGAGATGAAATGCGCAGGCTCCGCTCCCATTTTTGGCCCTGAAGTCCCAAACGGCTGACAAGGCGGCAAGGGCAAAGAGAATAAAAATCGCTCAGTATATATAAGTGAATATTTGTTTGTGTTGGTAATGGAATGAAATAGACTGGAATAGAAGGAAGAAAATATAAGAGAGCGTGAGTGAGAGAGTGCTAACCTCACCTCGTGCCACATTCCGCTGGTTTTTAACGTATTGAAAGAGAGAGACGATGTACTGAAAAAGATGGAGAATCAACAGTCACGGGAATTTAGTTCGGAGCTTCCGTAACGAGTTAAACTTGTGATAAACGTTGACGGAAGCAAAAATGACGCCTACCAAAATAACACCACCATTATATTACATGAATCTTTGTGTTTTATTTTATATATTAAATATACATAAAAGAAAAAAAAAGATAAAGGTAGTTTAAGTTCCCTTAAACATTCACAAAAATTATTTTCGCGCGTCTTTATGAAAGTTTTATTTAAATACTTTTTATTCTTTAAGTTGGATAACGTTAAAATCCACACTACGAAACAAATAACGATTCATAACACCATCAGTAAACACACTAAAAATATTATGCGCAAAAATTATAACACGAATGATTTATAAAAATCTGAAATAACAAACTTAATATTCAGTTGAAAAATTATTAATATTCTTTCTTTATGTAGCATACTATTTTTAAAAAAAAGATGAAGATTAATATTTATTGAAGATCGAATAAGTAAATGATCGTAACCAATATTGATGTAGGTAACATAACCACGAGGCACTGTTTCGTGACGAGTTAAGCAAACTACAAGCCTCGGCCCTCAAGACGCAGACATAACCGTGAAACATTTTTTCCAACGGTCTCCCATGGGGATTATTAGTGGCCTGTAGGCGCTGTAGCATTAACAGAAAGAGCAAGAGAGGGAAGGAGTACAAAGTAGGTGCAATATATTTTGGTGGGGAGATTTATCCCTACTACTGTTCTCATGTTGTTGTATACTATGTACTTGTGTGTACATATATGTGAACGAACTCGCGCCTTCTCATTGTAGCTAACTTGTTGAGCGAATATATTCAAAAAAATAATTTTTATTCAAGATTGTCTTAAAAGTACCTATGAATAATCTTCATGTTGTTTCAATTTTAACAAAAGATTCAAATCAAATTATGAACAACACTTTGATATAAGTTTTATCTATTATGGATAATGATTTTATTCTACATTATTCAGGTTTTTCTTTTTTTTTTTATTTTCTCAGAGCACATTTTGATAAAATAAAAGTGCATTTATAATAAATCAATATTATTGATTTGTCTTTTTTATTTATTTCTGGGCTATTTCGTTTATATCGATGCATTTATTTAGATAATTTCATCAGAAAAAGAGTAGGAAATATTAGAATTTTTCTATAACTGCACAATCTTTTTTCCTATCGGCATGACATTCATTCAATAAATTTTCTCATTCATCTATATTAATATTTATATCGTCAATATTTTTTTAATGATGCAATATGTTTCTATTTTTTGACACAAACGAAAAATTGTCTCCTCTGCCTGTGACTATTTAATTTTTTACTTTTCATTCATGAAATTAGTTTCTTAGGTAATAAAAACTACTAACGATGCACGTCCCGAACAAACTAATATTCGCTCACGTTATTTTTCACAGATTTCTATAAATTTATATTATTAATAATTATAATATATATGAGAAAAAATGTACGGTCTAAGAGTTATACATTTTTTCGCAATTTCTTGTGTTGCTCTTTTGTTGAACAAGTTTTTTTTATCTTTTCACTTTTATTTCTTATGTTTGCAGTATAACACCATCAATAAATAGAAAATAGAAAATGAGCAATCAAGATTAAAATATTTTGACAAATATTAGTTAACATAAGGTAATAGTGAAGTGGAACTCTACACAACTATATGCAACTTTCATAATATTAGTGATAAAATACAAGAAAAATAATTTAAAAGTAATCTTTTTTTCAATTGTAGAATCTATTTGTTATAAATTATTGTTGTAGTGTATTATAATCCGTGAAAGATGTGACTAAATTATATCATTATAAAATGAATGTGAATTTTAATAATAGATATTTGTTGAAATTCCATTTTCTTTGGGTTTTTTTTTATATTTTATCCACATATATATTGAAATTTTTATGATCAATAAAAATTAAAAAATGCCATGTTTTTTGTATATTTCATCATTATCATTATTATTTTCAGTTTTCATTTCTCCAATGTGGGTCAATATTATATATTTTATCAAGAGTGAGGACAATGCTTTATAATATTATCTTTATTTCAAATCAATATTCTGCACGGAATATTTCCTTCTCTTTATTTTCATCTGAATTCCATTTTTGTTTGTTCTCCAATTGTCAACTTTTCTGTGTCCATAACACGGAATATATTAACCAACAATTTTTCCCCGGTTAGCTCATTGATACTTGCCCATTGGCAAGTAATCTCTCTACTGCAGCATTAATATCGCCAAATGTTGCAATTAACGCTTGAAGATTGGCATCACGATTAACAAAACCCATTGCAGTCAATTGTTCCAATTGCGCACGATAACGTTCCTCAGGGGGTTGCTGTAATAATCCTCGACCGCCACCACCGCTTAAAGGTTCACCTTCAGTGCCTTCACCTTGATTAAATGCCATTGACGATACCATTCTCGCCATAAATTGTGAAAAAGCATTTTGCTGCGAATTGATCGATTCGGTGGATGGAGAATTAGTTATTGGTGACGTCGTAGTCATTCGTGGTTGTGTATCCGATGCTGTCGTTGTTGCGATGGTTGTTGCCGATGCAGCAGTAGTTGTTGATGGTGGCTGTGTTGCGCCAAGGCCCATACTACCAACAAATTCAGGCGCAACGGTTCGTAATTGTTCCATTCCTTGTTGTATTTGCATGATTGCTGCTAAAGCATCTGGATTAGTTACGACATTCTGTATTTGTGGATTTTGCATTTGTTGAATGAATGCTGGTAACATTGACCGCATTTGCTCTTGCATTTGAGGATTTGACCGGAAAAAAGGGTTTGCCGCCAATACATTTTCAGCGATTGCGGGATCATCTGCCATTGCTTCTAATATTGATCTTGTATATGGTGCAACTAACATATTACGCATTAGTTGTGGATTTTCCATCATTTGTGTTGCCAAACTTTGCATTCCTGGTGAATCCAAAAGACCACGCGCCGCCGCTGGAATACCATTATTGGTTGTACTTGGAATTGTTGTTGATGCTGTATCAGAACGATCTTGCACCCATGGATTAGGTAATGGATCTCGATTCTCCTGTCCCTGTTGGGGATTCGGTTGTGATAAATCGTTAGTAGCATTTTCCACTAATGCTGCGAATGGATTACGTTCACTTGCGGCTGCTGCCAACATTGGCTCTTGAATGTCGCGATACATTCGGTGCAAAGCGCTATGACCACCTGGAATGCTTTCGAGATTTGACAGAGCACGATCGTGCGAACGCATTAATTCTTGAAGCATTGATGGATTACGTGCCAATTCCATTGTTTGCCTAAAATTTAAATTCGTGAATGTTATGAACCAGTGATATAATCATTCCTAATAATAAATTTGAATAATTTCACGTGTGGGTTCATTTCATTTTGTTTTCTAATTTACATATTTTATAGCTTTTTTTGAATAATACATTTTGTGGCGAATTTTGAAAACATAATCAAAGGTAATAACGTGAATACTATTATATAAGTTTGAATATTTAGAGAGTTAAAAATTCAAAATGACTTTTTTCATTCCATTAATGTCGACTACATGTTGGAAAATGCTATTTTAGTATTAATTTTCGGTCGTATCAATATTTACCTTTACATCAACAAATTAATTAATTAAAGCAATATAAAAGTACGAACCTCAATAACTCAGGATTGTTCAACATGTGACTGATTTCAGGATTACGTTGCATTAATTCTTGCATTTGAGGATTTGCAGATACGAGCATTCGAACATTTTCTGGATTGTCCATTAAACTTTGCACTAACGGATTATCAAATACTTGGCGCATTGTTTCAGGATTCGAAAGTAATTCACGTTGCATGCGTTGTTGTAAATCAACAAAATTAGTAGAACCCAATCCTAAATTGCCCAGTCCTGGTAACCCGCCTAAGTTGCCTAATCCAAATGGACTAGCGCCAATATCAGCAGCTAAATAATTACGTAGAAAATAGATCATAATAAAAATTTATTTCTTAATCATTTAAAAAAATAACAAAATATCATAAAAATTATTTTGTTACTCAATATACCTGATGGTCTTGGTGTCGATTGTGAGTCTTGTGATTGCGGTTGTGCGGGTCTTGGTATTTTAATAACTAAATGCACCGTTAAGCCATCTTTAACATTATGTGTACCAAGAGTTTCATGATCTTTCATTATTTTTCCAGCAAATATCAGGCACAACTGATCGGGTTGCGCATTGAATTTCTTCGATACAGCATCTTTAAACTGCAAGCCAATAATGTTGTGTAATAAAATGAATTTATAATAATAGTAAAAACAAGTTGAAGAATATTAAATGATTAATGCACCTAATTGTAAAATATAATTTATGACAATAGTGTAAAATGATGACGAGTTACACGTCGCATCAATGAAGTGATAAATATGAATTTGTATAAAGGTATGAATTGGCAAATACCATTCAAATCATATAGGATTATAACATATATATACATACATCTTTTATTGATGCGTTGTCTTCAATCTCAATGCTTTGCTTTTCCTTTGGTGTTTTAATAAAAATTGTGATCTTCTTCGGGGCCTCCTGGCCTTCTGCCATTTTGGATTGATGTGTGTGTCGTATGATGACTCGCTACTTTCAATTCACTCAACGATCTTATATATATATGTATATATACAGATATATCAATGCTTATGTATGTTGGTGTATATATGTATATACGATATTTGTACGCATATATACCTATATATGTATCAATGTATATATATGATGGTCGAATGCAGTTGTGTCCGTGCCACTATATATGAGGCACCGAGGCGTTGAAACGCTCGTTCAATTTTTTTTCTGTAACCTCCAATAGTCTGATGTATTGCACCCCCCCGCCCTTCACGATTTCATGCAGCATTCAACTGTTAAATACTCGGTAATTCTTATCTGACGGTTTAATTTGACAGTCTATATATTTTTTAGTCTTCTGTGTGTGATTATTTTGACGACACTAGTAATTTTCATAACACATTTGATGTATCTTGAAATAGGTTAGTAAGAGAACACCTTCTCTTTAGTTTCATTTACTCATTGACATTATATCATCTCTCTTCTTCTATAATTGTCAGCCGTCGTCGTAAGGCGGCGCTGTTATGCCGCCACCAACCGTCACATTTTCGAACTTACAAAAATTCGTAAATGTTGCAGACAGCAGAATATTAGAAGACGACTACAGGTGACATATTTCAATATGGCAATATTCCGACGTATATACCTTAATTATCCGTCTACATACAGCAGCAAAAAATCACAATACATATTATTATTTATAATACATCAAAATTTGTCATTGATTTCCTCATATTTGACATTACCGACGGCTTTAACCTCTCAAATTCAATTTAGAATTATCCTTGTTCAGCTAATTGCTTCCGTTCGAATTTTAGTCGAAACTTTGTAGCATCGAAGAGGCAGAGATGATGTTATTCTAATATTGATTCATGGATAATAGAAATGTCTAAATTTCATGCATTTTTCGATACACATGAAGTTTCACAAATCTTTATTTATATTTGAATGTATAACGGTTGGCGACATGAGATGTCGCTCTATGATGGAATCACCAATGATATGAATACATAAACTTACATATGAAATTTAAATAATTTATAGTACGATTCTCATCTGCTGAGTGTAACGTACAATGCTCGAACTCTTCTGAAACGCCACAAGCGGATTGCGGACGCTTGAATTTTTACATTTAAAAAAATTACGATTTGGATGAATTGTGATAAAATAAAGTAGTTTATAAAGATTTTTTATCGACAAAGCCAACAAAAAGTTTCAATATTCTGAACTATTGTGCAAACTTTATGAATATCTGTGTGATATAGAGATTACTTTTTATGGTTGAGTTGAGAATAAACCTTTTTTTTCTGTCGCCATCTCTCTTCACATCTGCTTTCCTTTTGCCAGATAGCGTTTGCATTTGAACGGTAACGGTCACTAACGGTTGACATTTAGACACATTTTTTGCGTTGATCATCAGTCAACACTCTTGAACGTGATTCATCGTTCATTAACGTGGCTAATTTCCTAATCCCTAATAAATACTCAATAAGTATTTCATATATTACTCTGTGGTCAAGTTATTCAATAACGTAGTAAAATTTGTAACGTTGAAAATCCAAACATTGTTTTGTCAGTTATGGATCCATTTACTCAAGTAAGTTTTTAAACAAATAATTTTTATTGAGCTTTTCAAGAAAATATTTCACTCTAAATACTTAATAACGTAATTGAAATAACATTTAATGATTCAAACTATATTTTATATTCTAGCGTATGTTGGAGCGTGCAAAGGCAAGAAGAGAAAAATTGGATACGCAATTGAGCAATGCTGGACATGTTGTGAAGGTTCGAAGAAGTCCCTTGAAGGATGCCAATACTATTTTGCTACAATCAAGTATGTTATCTTAATTCATATATATGAATATTTTATTTCTTGTTATCATTCGGGAATGAAATAATATTTTACAATGAATCTATTATATTTAACTAGAATCTTCAAATGAAGATGCAAAAAAATTGACCGACAAGTACTCAGCATCAAATGTTCTAAACACAGAGTCAGCAACTGTAAATTTACGTGAAGAAGCGTATAATTCTTCAGAAAACAGTAAAATAATTAAAGCTTATAGTCCAGATAAAGAGAATGGAGCTAAAATGGATTTAATCGTACGATCAAAATTACAGAGAATGGGCAAATTATACTCAAGTATAAAAATTATTTTTCTCAAATCTTAAAAATTTTGTTTTTTCATTATTATTAATTGTATATTTCAATATAGATGACGCTTGTTGCGAATTAAGTTCGCCAATTCACCGAACTGAAGAAGAATTTAGTGCCGAAGAGAAAAGTATTGAAAGCAAAGATGTTAAACGCGTTGGCGGAACAAGACTCGATCGTTTAGCAGCCCTTGCATCAACTATAAACAATTGGGAGGATGATTTATCTCATCCATTATTGGTAAAGTATTTTTGATTATTTTTTTATACATAAACACATACATACAAATTAAAATT
>JAQQBR010001835.1:4185887-4201125 GCA_030347285.1 Microctonus hyperodae
AAGAAATAAAATTTTAGATCTGTATGCTTTAATGAAGAAAAATGTTTTTAAAGTTACGAATTCTGAAGAAAAGTTATTATTTTAATTCATTTTATTTTATTCAAAATCATTTGTAATCATACTTTTTACATTACATTTCCATAACAGAGTCCTGATATAAACCAATTTACACAGAAATATGTGCACCCGATGGGTGGAATCCATTTTCATCTGCGGTATAAGTAACTGTGTAACGTTGGTTGGTCTCAGGATCAACATAAGAGAAGCTACCACTGACCACCAAAACGGGCTCATCTGCACCGGCAACACTCTTCAATTCCGCAGATTCCTCAACTGATTGACCATTCGACAATTCATAATTGTATTTATAGCCATCAACGCCAATATTTTCATGCTGTACTTCTTTAACAATAACAACATCTTGCTGTTGATTTTGTGCAGGAGCAGCGAATGCAATAGCCAAAACGGCAGCGAAAACGATGATCTACATGTAAACAAACAGAAAATTTTATCCAAATTATCGTCTTAATTTTTACAAAAAGGAATATGAAGAATTGGAAAATACTGAGTATGTGATAAGTCTCAGGTAAATTACTTTTTTCAGTACGTATAAACATGACAACTTTTCTTGCGTCGTTTGCGATGGTAATATGGCCTTTTCTCATGCCGACAAAATATTCTATCTTCGATACTAATTAACATGACGTCATAGAGAGGTTAGGAAATCGGCCAATCAGAGAACACAAATTTCTCATATATATTCGTTTTCCCCGTGTTATGATTTAAACTGAAGAGAAAACACAACCTCAATTATTCTGTCGACAGAAAAATGGCCATATTATCAATTATCACCATAAATGACACGAGAAAAACTGCCATTTTTGTATACTTATTGAGAAAAATATGACGTGGTGCACTTCGGGATGAACGGGTGTTTTCGCCTCGTGTGATTGTTACCCTCGCTTTGCTCAAGCTGACAACCTTCACACTCGGCGGAAAACACTATCATTCCTCCCTAGTTACACATAATACTATATATTTTACTTCATAATATTGTAAATAAATGAATAACACACCATCTTCATGTTGATTTCTTTTTCTTTTTTATTTTGTTACTTCTAAATAAACACTGAAGCTATAAAGCGAATAGAACTGTCTTTAAAATCGATGCGTTGACGGTATATATAGTCGTAAAAAAGAACCGGATTAATCGAAATCCCACTCAAAATATATTTTTTATTAACTTCGTTGTTTTTATCTATTTCCCCTTGACAAATTTATTTCTTCATCACTAAGTAGTGGATAATATGAGAATTCGTGTATGTGAGTATTGTTGAAATTTGGTGAAAGAGGTAAGCTATAGGCTCATGTGTCGCAATAACGGATGCACTTCTTGCGTGGAGATGGCTCATTTCATTTCAATATTTGTATGTTTTTATTGGTATTGAAGAAGATTCGAATTATCAAACTTGGAAGTGGGAGAAGACCGCCGGAAAGTAGCACGTTCCAAAAAAAATATGGCAACAGTTAAAAAAAAAACAAAAAATTATACGAAGACTTGGGATTAACTTGAGAAAAAAAACGACTAATTTAATAATAGAAAATTATGTTGACACTTCTATTATTTATCATCATGAATTCAACGACGCAAGTGATAAATGCAAATAGCATCATCATCTAATGATAAAGTTATGTGTGAAAATATTTTTCAAGTATAAAATAAAGAAACCTGCATTTCCACATTTCTTTGTCATGCATAAAATTTACATCAAACGAAAAATTGTGTAATTAATGATTATTTTTTTATTTTTCTTTTAGATTACTACGAACTTGTGAATTTTTTTCAACACTGTGATCCTCTTCAGATTTTCATTTTCAGATGACAATATGTATGAAATTATCTGAAGAATTTTTATTAAGAATTTATTATAAACTGAGCATATAATAGCATATGATGATTGAATTCTTGGAAAAAAAATAGAAAAACAAGAAAAAATAATAAGATAAATAATTATTCTCATGAATGGTAAAATAATTTTACAACTGACTACAATTTGATATATTGTGTCGAAAATTACATCTAGCTTTAATAATATGACTGTAAAAATTAAATCGAATCACTAATTAGAATACTGCTGCACAAGACAAATAGAATAATTTTCGGTGTTGACAAATAAATTACGGTGGCTGCATTGTTTAAGATAGAGAAAAATAAACATCTTCAATGAATTAAAACAATGACAAATGTACATAGATTATCATTTCAAATGTATACATCATGACGTTTTCAATATAATTGTAATCATTTATTTCCATTATGATTGAGCACATAACAAAAAAGTATGGTTGCATCATAACACTTTATTCATAATTTGTTGTGGTAATATGTTAATGACTTCATCTATCATCTGTTGCATGCAGATGTATATGATGATAGCAATTTAAAAAAAAAATAAACGACACAAGAAAAATCAAACGTACACATGGAAATGCATATTAATATGAGGGTCATGATTTGTGAATCAGTAAAATATTACATTAGTGATATTGATTAATGCATTGAGATAATAATAAGAAACATTTTGAAAACAGATTATAATAAACAAAAACCAGTAATATTGTAAAACACATCAAAAAAATCAAGAAATTCATCATCAAGTAAATGTGTTTATTTGTAAATAAAAATATGAATGTTGCGCAAAGAATATACAACCAGTCTGATGCACATGTTTCTAAATGTCACCCAATGTTGCCTATATGATCACGCCTTATACATAGACAAGCGAAAGTTTGCCTATTTACTTATACGAATAAGAGTGGGGTCGTGAAAGATTACGGATTTGCCCTTTTAACCATTACATAGAGCAATGGAAGAACCGCATTAAGATGCGACCAATCGTGCAATTCGGGTTGTGACGGCTATCGTTTTCATTACACTGACATCTCGCGATCTTTACAATCATTATCTATAAATATTCACGTATAAAAAACATTACTGTATATATAAAATTGGAATACGTAAAAAAAAAATAATCTACGTATGTAGTATTCTTATGACATATATGTATACTTTACCACTGCTCAATCATAATCCAAAAATCAATTTATTATCACGAGTAAAGAGACTGCGACTAGTAATAAAGAATGAAAAAAAGCAAATAAATATTAAGCGGAAAGATATTTTAAAATCGTTAGGCACTTGGATGCAAACATGATACTTTAACGTCCAGATGATCAATCATATTTGCATCCATACGATATACGGCTGTTATTCAGCATCGTTGAAGTTCTTACACAATCTGAATTGCAATAAATTTCCAGAATTCAAAAAATTCACTGGATACATACTTTATTAATATATCTAGGTGAAATTTTTCAATTTCATAAAAATGGTGGTCCTACATTGTCACACATGAAGATTCTCCATCGGCTTCGAGTAAAGTTAATGCATTATGTAATATTCTTATATAGAATACACATGATTAATACAAAATGTATTTGCATATAATAAAATATAACAATGTAAGTGAATTCTCGACAAAATATATATTATTGAAAAAGTTAGAAAATAATACAAGTAAATTATAAAATTATTTTAGTACTAAGTAGATTCGAAACATGTTAATAAAAATGAAAAAAATATTCAAAAGCTGAAATACAAACTTGTCAGTCAAAGATTAATATGAAGAAACTAAAAAAATGATATGCCGAAATATAATACGTTATAAAGGTGGATAATCATGGTCCAAGACCGAATGTTTTCTGCACGTTGGACAAGATTGATTTTCTTTGAACCAAGTATTGATACACTGAAAAAAAATTTAATGAAAATATGCTACAAATTTTGTAAGAATTGTAAAATAATTTATGAATACCTTTTTGTGGAAAATATGTTTGCATTGTAATGTATACGTTGGGTTCGATGTTTTTATGGCTGGTCGAAGTACCTCAAAACATATAACACATTCTTCCTCAACATCACTTTTATTCAACGTTGCAGATTTATCTTTAATTGTATTCCATGATTTTTTCTTTGACTTTGATGTTTTATTTATAGCATTGGTTGGAAGATCTGTTGAAACAGAAAAAAACCGTTACAAATAACCAACCATATTGAAAAAGAAAAAAATTTGCAAAAACTCACGGGAAGATGTTGATGGTACAGAATTTTCTCGTTGTGGTTGGCGATTTGGTGAATTGCGTGATACATTTCTCATTGAATTACCTGAATAATGTGCTATCTGTGAATTTCCCCGACAATATAATAATTGTTCAGTTTCATCAATAATCACTGACAAAGGTAAATCCGACAAAGAACCATAATACTTTTTTCGAACTTGATTGACACCCCACTCCAGATCATATTCACATACATTATTGTTTCTGGATCGCAACAAACCGAAAAGTTCATCTCTATCGTCAAATCCCGCTGCCACATCACCCTGTTGCCATGTATTCATTTTGTTGAATCGTTCTAACCGATAATTCGCTTGCTCGTCATATGATCTCGGTTCTGTGACACGTTGAGACGGTAAACGTGTTCTAATCGGTGAATAATATGGCATGAGTGGTGGTATAGGGGGATCCCTAGATTGTTCTTGTGGAATAAAATGATGATACTGAGGATAATTTTGATATGGTGGCGGATCGTAATTATGCGGCGTTGGATAAGAATCGTGTATTGGTTTAGATGTCTCAAATGAACGTTGAAAATGAGTGTTATACATATGAAATGCATCTTCCAATAACTCTAAGATGTTATGATCTGGTAATGTTGGGAGATTCGGCATATATAAATGTACATCATCAATATCTCTGCAATATTCTTCATAGCTTATTTCGGCTAGCTTTTCACGGTACGTTTGTACAAAAATGGTATTTATTCGTTTTAACTCTTCTATGATTCCTAACCAATTACGAATATCAAGTGGGAGTTGAGTACCAAGCGTATGCATTAACGTGTTTTGTATTTTCTCGATTACATTATATTGATATGAATAACTTAAAATTCGGTTTTGTATACAAATATTTGTAGACATAAATTGTGATTCAAGACTTAGCCGTAACATCCTCATTTTCATATCGATTAATTGAATATTTTTGGCTCTCAATTCGTTATCTGTGGCTTCCCATCGTCCCTGTGATGAGTTTATCGAATAAGCTGAATTCGTTGTCTTACTCTTTGCATTTACTTCAAGTTTTTTTTTAGATTTTAATGATTTTTCTGAGTTGGATGAAGGAAGATCTATATTTTTACGTGCAATATTATCATTTGTCACAAGTTGCCGAGAAGAAGTGCATGGTTCTTTATCGTTATTTTTTGATGAACGATTATTTCGATGTTCTATTGTAGAAGCAGATGGATTATTGTCTCTGATGTCCATTATTGGAATCGAATAAACAAAAATAGTAATATTTGTTTAGAATTCAATGAAATTTCTTTTGTATCAGTAAGTATAAATTTTGCAAATGGTCTATCGTTTTTTATAATTCGTGGATTATCCTTATTGATATTTACTAAATATCAAAACGTAGAATAAATATTATACCAAAAATTCTTCAATATTTCCACAATTCAAATCATAAAATATTTTTACACTAAATTTAATTATTCATTCAACATCTGGATCAATTTTATTCATAAATCATCGTGTACTTGATCTGAAAAAATACATATATATATAAATACATGTAATATTTACATTTCAAAATATCTTAACTATAATGTATTGATATCAAACTTCTGAAAACTACCACTATCATTTACATTTTTCACCTTACGTTCATGCATAACTAATAAACAATTTGATAAGATTGAAGGGCTGAATTCACCAACAAATTTTCAAAAACATTAGAAATTACACATAATAATAAATAATAAAAACGTGATAAAATAATTTTAAAATACAATGCTACGAAATTAGAGACGAGGCAATTGTATATTTAAAAATTTTCAAATAATAATCGATTACTGACCTCAACAATACTGCAAGTAACGGATCTTCAGACACCAAAAAATTAACGGATTTCTTTGTATGTATTGCAACGTGCAGTATTTTATATATATGAACAATAATTAGTTGAACGTATGCACCATCATAAAAATAATTCATGAAATACAAATTTTTTAAATATTCTTATGCTTAATTCGATAAAATCAAATAAGAATTTCCTTCAAGATCTTAACGCAGAAGTCAGAACGAACTTTTCAAGACAATGAACCTTTCTGTAGTTTGCAGTACGATTACTACGATTGTACGAACATGATATGTCTAAGACAGAAATTGGCGGGCCGAATAACTACGTCGTAATAATATATTTGTGGATTAACAGCGCCACCACGTTCCTAAATTCAAGCGTATCATTGGTTTATTTTGCGCGGGAAGTTTAAACATAATCGAATCACAATATTCTCCACGAATCAACAGGTCACATGGACTTTACGTATACGTAAAAACAACCGGAATTCCCGTTTTAATAAAAGTAGCGATGGTCATTATGTCGTATAGAATATAGATACGTGAATAGATATATACAATGTCGTAAATTATATAAATGCAGTATTTATCACACAAAACTAGCGGCGCCACAAAAAAAGAAACGCCAAATACATTTCTGCCATGGTTTATCCTTTCCTAAAAATGAATGTTATTGAATTTTTCATGTAAAAAGATTTGAAATACTAATATATATTACCAAATATACAGGGTGTTCAAAAAAGATAAGAATGGTAACAAATCTCACAACATAAGCATCAAATCAATTTCGATACTTTGAAATTCAATTCATGCGAATATCTAGTAATAAAGAAATATCTATACAAGAGTTGCAAAAGAAATGAATATTAAGAATTTGAATTCTGAAATTCATTTCACAGAAATTCTAATCAACAAATATGCCTCTACAGAAGGTGCAACAAAAATGGGCATCAAAAATTACAATTCTAAAATTTATTTAGAGGAAATTTGCTACGGAAGGGTAAGCCGAGTCAAATGTGGTGTCGTTGAATAAACAAATAATGAAATATTGAACACGTATTTTTCTCTTTCCGGATTTAACGTTTGTTACTGGGGGAACACGATATTTTCAAAATGGCCGGGAGGTGGAGAGACGGGGAGGGTATCACAAAGTAGATTTAAAAAAAAATAGTAGATACCTATTTTTTGATTTTTTCGTTTTTCCCCTGTTATATTTAAACCGGAGAGAAGGCAACCTCAGATATTCTGTCGATAAAAAAATGGTCATATTATCATCATCAATGACATTTGAACAATTGCCATTTTCGTGCTTATTAAGAAAATTATGATATTTCAATTCTAATGTATGTTATATTTTCATTATCCTATTTCTTTAATCTATACTGTTCCTTTCACTATTTTCTACAAGCCCCAATTGTCGCCAGTCTGGTGCCCATGTCTATCTATCTGCTATGATATAGTTTCTTTTGAATACAATTTTTTTTTACCTTCCTAAATAAACAACAATTTTATGGTCCCTATCTTGACCCTTCTTAAAAGGTTTAAAAACATTTAATAATTTTATCCACTCACACGTACGTGTCTCTATAATCTCTAAGTGATTTTTTTTTCGTTCAACATATAAAATATATGAAACAAAAATTGAAAACTAACTCAAAATCTTCTGAATTATTCAACAACTGTTTATTATCCTAAGAGGAAATAATAAGAAATATTGCGATAGGAAAAATACAAAAAGAGAATAGGCTATGTACACGAAACCTACTAGCAGTCTAGCACTGCTAATAAACGGCAAACAAAAGGCTGCTGACTCCCGATTTATCATTATTTTTTTTTTATAATTATAATTATAATGGGAGTTATTGTTATATTGGGATCGGGAGTTCAGCGATATTTTGTTTGCCGCTAGAGGCGCTAGTAGGCTTCGTACACATAGCTAATAGAATCATCATTTTTGTACAAATTACACAAAATGTACAAAACAAAGATATTCAATGAAATTAAAAAATAATATATTTGAGAAGAAATATGAAGAAAATAAAGGATGAGAGCATTAATTATTCATCACATTTTTTATTATTTATCAAAAAATTGTACAAGATGAATAATCTAATATTAAAATCATTTTTCAAGGTCATCGAACGCAAAATATCTCTGTACATAATTTAAATACTATATTATCGATACAACATATGCTTATAATATGTATATTGTACACAAGAACATTTATAAACTGTATCATTAAAATACACATCATCACACAAGTGTGTCGCCAAGGGGTGGCAGCCTCCCCCCCTGAACTACTGGATATATGCGACACTTACTGACAACATATGACAAGTAATAAAAATAAATATATATATATCCGAAGCAAATATGAAATAAAAAAGCAAAATAATTAGGAATAAAAATTAAAAAATATCATTTGTTGACTCAAAATGTATATAGTTTGAGAGAAAAAAAAACAAATAATATTTATTTTTCTGTTTCAATATAAATTCTCGGAAATTTTTTAACTAAGTACATTTAGAGTTAACATATTCGACTATTTTGTCAAAGTGTTCAATACATCATCGAGGTTGAATCAAGTCACATAAATAATGTGTTATTTCAACATTATTTTCAGGTTAAATTCTTGTTGAAAAAATTTTAACACAATTTCTGAGTGGACTTTCACAAAAAAGTTTTTAGTGTGTACCTTACTGTGCATGAAATGAAAAGCACCTAACAAACAGACGGACGAGTAAATGCCATGTTAATAACACAATTATAACTTCGAAAATTCAATTGTGTGTATATGTATAATCGAATCATTTTAATTTTACGGACTCGGCTCCTATATTAAAAATATAAATGTCCAACGACTAGAAAAAGATATATATATATATATTTGATACATAAGACCGCAACTTATTTTATAAGCTGTATATTGTATTGCATAATATATAAATATATCTTGTACTGGCATAAAAGTCAACTGGAGAGGTACAGTATAACTATTCGTACAGCGCATCTTCTTCGCAAATGGCAAGGTCATGTAATGACATCAGTTGTGGGTTATTACGTCATACAATATAATACAGTACGTATAAACTCTTTAGGTTTGTCGTACATTCTTTTAAAATCCCCCATAAAAAAATTAGGAGAACCAAAATATATACAAACGTAAAGGTTTCATGTAAAAATGAGAGAGAAATTAAAAGTGAGATAAAAAAATGGAGATCAAGGACATTCTTACACTATCACCATATTTGTAGTTGACATTTTATTTTTGAAAATGATTCGTTTTAGGTGACTTTGTGCTGCACCGATACTGATATCATAAAATTTTACGAATTCGCTTCAAACAAATATATCGACATGTGTAAATAATATTGTATTGCAACCAATTTATCTGCATAGTTTCAATACATCACATATTCATTGTATATTTGTTTTATGTTATAGAACAGTTTTTTATTGCAAGCTATAATTCTATATATATTTATCAGATATTTTAACCAAGAATGTGTCCTCTCGATTAATATGTGTGTATACTTTCTATGAAGGAGCGGAGTAGAATGGAAGATTCCATACTATCAATAATACGACATCCTGCTCTCTTCCCGGGTCAAAGATCATATATAATAGTAAATGAAACGTAATCATTATATTCATTGAAACATTGCACATTTGCATTATCATAATAATTTTTTTACTTTTTCGTAATCTCAAATGTTTATGTAACTTATCTACAGAACAATAATTTTATTGATCCGCATATACCTTTTACATATTTTTATATTCCAACTTTTCGTATAAACTTATGAGATCAAGATGTAAAGGATTTTGACGCATTTATTAAAAAAATAATTTGAACTTTTCTTTATCTTGTCAATGCGGCTCTTATAAGAGGTAAATTCCTGCTGCAGGTTTCACAGAGAAAAAAAAGAAGAAAAAGAAGACGGTGTCAAAGACATTTGCATTGCATGTACACATTTGATATGGGGAGACGATGTGATAGATGCAATATCTTCTTCTTGTAAAGGTAGTGGGGAAGAATAAAAAAACAATGTGAGATGTTGCCGTGCAATTTTCCGAGTATATAAAGGTTGAGGTGTGCAATATAATTCTTAGGTGTCGTGTGTTAAACCTTGTTCAAGTAGGACGTTAAATTTCATTTAAAAATAACTGATTTTCTCATTTAATTGTTTGTTGGTTCCATTTGAAGATTTTTTTTCTGTTCATCCGAAACCATGAAGAAAACGGTGGGTGTTTCGTTTTTTATACACATACTTACCTGTATATTTTATATCTTTATCATATCGATAATTAAATTTCAAAAAACGAATAGTTGATTCAAGAAAGAAGAGCTTATTAACTATTATAAAAATTGAAATTAGGGAATCTTTATTTGTGAAAGTAAAAGATAATGGTCAAAATATTCTTTACGCAAAATCTAGTGAAAGTGTAAATAGGCAGTTGGGATATTGTTTTCATTAATTTTCAAATTTCATCATTGATTTACTTATGCTTATGTTTGCAGCAAATATGAATCAATCATTCATAAATCCACATTAGATTGCGCAAAAACATCATATCTAAATCAGCGTCTATGATATAAAAATTTTATATTCGAACATTGTTTATATTTTATTTCTCTTTCATTCTTTTTAGGCATTGCTACTTTTGTTGGGCCTAATGGCTACGATGATTATAGCTGCACCACAAAATCCAAATGAAATAACAATTGTGCGACAAGAAGAGAGTAATAATATTGGTATTGGTGGCTATCGTTTTTCATATGAACAAAGTGATGGTCAGATGCGTGAAGAAACAGCGGAAATAAAAAATGAGGGTACGGAAAATGAAATATTGAGTGTTGTCGGTAGTTTTAGCTTCGTTGGACTGGACGGAAAAACATATAAAGTGACATATACTGCGGACGAAAATGGATTTCACCCAACAATTACACTCGTATAATTTTTTTATATTGCAAAATATACTTTTAAAACTAATACTTCAATTGATATGTACTCTTTTGCCTGTTATTATTTTTTTTTATTCTTATTATTCATTTGGGAAAATATATAAATGTTATCATCCATAATTGATGATTGTTAATAAAAGAAAATGAAAAAAATCCAAGAAAATAATTTGTTTTGTGAAACACTTATTCTGTCAATAACTAAAAATTTTTATTCCAAATGAATATATGTTGCTAATACTATATTTGTTTTTAATTATAATTATTCAATTAGTTATTTGAATTATATTTAATATTACGTGTACAGTTTAGATGTGAAAAATCATGAATGAATTTCTCAGGTATACATACACACATATATACGCAGTGTACATACATAAATGCACACATACGTTCATAGCTTTATGCAGCAAGTTGATATATATTTATATAAAGTACGTAGATGTAATCTATATTCGATAAATACTGGTAGAATGATATAATAATCGTAATAGCGATTATTTACAAACAAATAATTATTGTTTTCCCGGTCTATGAAAAAAATAATCTTATAAACATTATTATTCGATTTCTCAATTAATAGAGACATCACATTATCATCCAATAATCATCTAATCTAATGATCATATCTGTTGTTTAATAATATGGATATATGCTTTTGAGTAGATAGTACAAATTTATATAGTATTAGACGTGTCGATGGCGAAAATCAATTATTATAACATATTTGAAGACATCCCGCCCCATGCGCGAATAAGACTTAATGTTTTATTAAGTTTTGAAGTCCATTCTAATCTTTCTTCTTTTGTGTCAGCTGACAGTAAATGTCTTTGGGATGAGATAAACAAAGAAAAAATACAATATCAATATTATTATATATGATTTGTTTTTTAAAAAATTAATAAACTAATTTTGAATTTGAAATACCTGATTCTCGTTTCTGAACCATTTCGAACTACCACTAAACTGTCAGGTTCGCCATTCAGTGATGGTCGCACTGTCTCAAGTAATAATGTGTGAGGACGTGCACAAATCTCGCGCGGTACTAATCCAACATTGGTTGTTACAACAGCTAAAAACAAAAGTATATTGATATAGCTAGTAATTAATTATACGAAAATATTATGATACATCTAAATATTTAAGGCAAGTAAAAATGAAATTAAAAAAAAAAAAGGCATTTTTATTACCTTGTAATTCAAGGCTGCCAATTGGTGTTTTTTTCCTTTCGTCATCTGGGTATTTCCAATATGACAAAGTGTCACCTTTTAATAAACACCATCGTCGATGCCAAGCGCCGAATCCAGATACATCTTCAAACATCGTCAAAAATCCACGGTATTCAATATCAACAGACAACTCGCATGCAATGTGCATTTGTAAATGACCTTCGAGAGAAGAATTTCTCGGTACTTTATTCAATGTAAATTGCTGTCTATTAACTTCTCTTAAACTGAATACCACATATCCACTGAGAACAAATGCTGGGGATCTAACTGCAGACGGACCAGCTGGTGATTGCACTGATGGCATCACTAACCGGCTCTCATGCTTTAAAAATTTTTTCGGGGTTTTGTTACCCATTTTTTTCCCGCTATTTCCACTGCTACTGCCGTTAATGTTATGAATATGATATTTAACTTCGTGAGGCAAAATTTCTGCACGCGTTTCTAATGAATAAACTTCAATTGTAATTTTGAAATTGCTAGATAGATCATCTAGTTTAATTGTGGATGGAAAGCGTATACACGCATCTCCCGGTTCTGCTTGAACAATGGGCGTTGCAATAATAACATCTAAATGACGTACCAAACACACAAAATGCTGACAAATGTCAGTGGCGATATTTCTCGTATGATCAAGCTTTAATGGCAATGTCATTGCTGATATCGTTAAGGACCCACTTTCTTGAATTTCCGATGCACCAGCGATAGTTGGACGCAGACTTCCTTCAACTTTTAATCGTTGTATTTCATTTAATGCTGCTTGTCGTCGATGTGTCGCAACTAGTAATAGTCTTTCACCTTCAACTTGTTCACGTGATCCACTAAATTCAACTGTGGCTGTACATAAATTTAATGCCTGACTTGCTTGACCAATTATCGTTTGCTGCTTACACACCTCATCCATTAAACGTTTTATTTTCTCTTGTACCAGTGTCATTTCTCGTTTTTCACTAGCTATTGTTGTCATTTGTTGATCCTCTCCTAGCTCATTTTCGCGATTAATCTGTCGTACTGGTGTTGATTTATTTGGAGTTTGTGATTGCTGTCGACGATAAAAACTCACGCTGTGCATTAATGGGACATGAGTATTGTTATCAAATAAGCACGATTTATCTTTGCTTTTTTGAGTTGGCGTTACTTTTATTGGTGAGCGATAACTAGATCCTTGAGTATATTTAAAACTAGTTGATGTCATTGATGGACTCGCCCCTGCCCGATTCATTTTAGGTGGTGTTGGACCATTGTTTTGAGTTTCTTGGTGAGCTAAACATTCGTCCAAATATTCATCCATCTCATCGAGCACAGAAATATCTGATGTTGAACTATTTCCATCGAATTCTATTTGTCGTTTATTAGTTGATGTCTGTCGTGTTACAGCACGTAAAATACTTGTTTCAAAGCTTGTATTAGCAGAATCATCGCAGTTAGAATCCTGATTATCGTCGATTTGTAAATTATAGTTATCAGTGTCTGTTCTTTCATCCAATGTTACCGTTTCCGGCTCTGTGGTGCCAACAGTATACTCTGTGTCTGTTGTGTCGGTATCTGAATACTCAACATTTGTTAAGTCAGGATAAAGATGACCAGGTTTTGGTGGCGAAACGCGAATCCGTTTAATGGATGTTTCACGATTTATTACGTTACGTTGGGGTAGTTGAAGTGGAGAAGTAAATTGAGCAAGTGATTTAGATGGAGAATCTGTCACTTGGCGTTTTATTGGTGAACCACGGGCCTGCATAGACTCTGCCGGTAATGGCGGTGGTGGTGGTACGTGATCCTGAATTTAATTAAAAACTTATTTAATTAATTAGTTTTCAGGAGTGAAAATGTTTATGATGTTTGATCTATTATTTGTTTTGAAGGATCAACAAAGTTTATGTAAACAAATAATACCTAATACTTTATTAGTATTTTAATTGAAAGGAAAAAAAAAATGAATTAATAGAGATCAATTGCTTGCCTACGTTAACTAAGAATATTAGAATGGGATATGACTGCAAATGATTTTTTATAAGGATTGTACCGTTGAATTATATTTTACCGTTGCCGGTGTTGGTTTAACTGGGCACACTGGTGAATTTTTTGGTGAACTATTGTTAGTCTCGCTGTTATGCCTTGGACGTATACATGAACCAGCTGCAACTTGTGCAACTTCTTTATTTTTGTTGAAGCGTGTTCGTAACATTTCTAATTCTTTTTGACGTTCTGTTTGAGTGTCGCGTAAAATATCATTTTCCAATTCTTGCTTTGGCGCACCCTGCTCAAATAAAGCGCGACTAGTTGTTACAATTTTTCCTCGTCCCCCCAACTGATTGTCTATTAAAGAAATTATATTGATTATAATAATGATCATAATGGCAGTATTCAAATTATATAAAGATACGAGAATAATTAAAAATATCGAAATTTTTCAGATTAAAGATTTAAAGATTACCTCCACTTTGAGTCGTAATTTTTTGACTCTCCTGCAATTTCCTAGTTGGCACCGACAGCGTTAACGGCGCTTTTGGTATTAATGCCTCACCTTTATTCCTCTCGAATAGTGCCATTCTTTCCGATAATGACATTTCCGCTGGATCTTTTACCTTGTTAGCTAAACTTTTTGATTCAAATAATGACGCTTTGCTGAGAACTGAGCCTGGTGATAAAACTTTATTTTTTGGCAAAACATTATAACCACCAAACCTGTGTCCTCCACGATTCTCATTCGTATTGACGTAATTGCTGTCTGTTTTTTCCGACGTCTTTGGACTTGTAATAGATGAATCTTTTATTGATAAATCTATTTTTTGAGCGGTTCTATTAGTTGCACTGGTATTGAATCTTCCTTCTTTTTTGTCAGCATTGATCCGTTGTTGTCCTTGGTCACGCGAAAAATTCAAAGCATCATTTGAATCCTGGGAACAAGCCTTATAGTCATACACAAGACTGGAATTGCTCTTAGATCGAGTATATCCTTGAGCTTCCTGTAAAATTTTATGCTATTTCTTTTCGCGATATCAACTATCAATAATTTATTGCAACAAATGTGAAGTGTAACTTCCATTTTTTTTTTTTTTTAAAAAAGC
>JAQQBR010001835.1:4214578-4232986 GCA_030347285.1 Microctonus hyperodae
ATATACTTACGACTTTCGTTATTTTTATTAATTATTTTTACATAAAATTATAAATTTTTTATGATAAATGAAATTATTGTTGTCATTTCAATTTACAAAGATCGAGTACTCATGTGATTTTCATAATTTATGTTTATTGTTAAGATTTACAAATTGTCACTTAAACTGCCTGCTTCATTTTTTCAAAATTGCCATTTGTAATTTCTGATGAACGTTCAAAATGACTCAAACTCCGTCCCCCTTGGGCTTATGATTGTAACGCTCGCAAGCTATTGGAACGGGAAAATCTGTGGTTTCAAGCGTGGTCGTTGTGATCGCTTACTGGAACGTAGCCATAATTAACGTCTCCTCTAATTTTCAGCTCTATGCGGATTTTGTTTAAGTTACGACTTTTTTTGGTCTATTTTGATTGGACTATTATTGCATCTAACTTCATCAATGTGAGGTTTTACAAATGGTATAAAATACACGTTTGTCTCTGGATAACGATAATCCGAAGTGCAGTTCAAGAAATTACAATGTTTTATTGGCGTTGTGAATATTAAAAGAAATTTTTCTTTATTTAATTAATCATTTTAAATAATTCATTTATCCCTGCTACTATTGCTACCTCTCATGACGAATTTGCCACACTATTCTCAGAAAAAGGCTCATTGAAATCAATTTATGGAATTCAAGAAACCATTTAATTGCAAAATAAGTGACTGAACAAGTATGTTGAATAGGTACAAATGGTAATATTTTTCAACTAATTTTATTTTTCAAGAGCAATATTAGCACTTTGCAAAATTTGAAAATCCATATACTTTAATTTTATATAAATTATAAACTATGTAAATATTCAGATCTGTGCGTGGACCAGCCTTATATATTTTTTTGTATTTTTGCAATCCATACGGATTTTCCATTACTTATATTCATCACTTATAACTATTTAATGACTTGATGACCATCTATAGATCACTCAGTATGTGCGTTTACGTAAGCAAAACAAATATAATTTCGTTTGATTTATTTTTATTTCAAATGTGATGTATAAGTTGTTTCTTCAAGCACATAAAACTGCGCCTATTATGAAGTTTGCAGTCTCAGGGAAGTTTCATGTCATTTAAAACTTCAATACAAGCGTAAGAATGATTCTTTGTTAATGGATGTATAGTCAAGTTTCTAGTTGATTCAGCTGCTGTTGAATTATGCTGCACATTTTCTACAATCAAGAAAATTAATTATATTTTAAGGATGGCATAAAAAGGTAATGAAAGTGCTATTAATTTTTTTTTTACGTCAAAAATTAGAATATGTGGAACAGTGCTCGTTTTTTTTCCCTTATTTTATGAATGTGAATATTCATGAGATGCTAATTGAAAAATACTGATATTTATAATTTGATAAATCACCAAATTTATATTGAAAGAAATTGAAATATCAAAAATATACTGAAACATACTGCATTGATACTTATTTTATTATTTAATATAAATTTAATTTACCTGTTTCAAATAAGGCTCAGTAATGAGCAAAATTTTAATTAGATCACTTGATCCGAATAACCCTCCAAGTTTTCTCTTTTTATAAGTATCTTTAATCGATATTTGAACCCCCTGAGTGACAACTTCCGCTGGTCCAGCCAGCTCATTCCATGTATACGCCCAATCGACTTTCCAACCTCCAAACAAATCACTATATTCCAAATACGCAATTCTTTTATCTGTCATTAACACAGCATCTTTGTTGATAAGTACATGAAAAACATATACATCTGTGTTTGAATATTTTCCTTTTTCTAAATCACACAAGATTTTATGGCCTTCAGCTTCATTACGTATATAAGGCCTTACGAGATTGTCTCGTTGCAAAAATCTTGGTGGTCTAACTCTCTTAACTTCTTCACTTAGTTCGGTAGCTTTTCTGACTGCTCCAAAACTTCCGCTAGCAAAGTCAATAACCCCTGCAGTCGGTCTGGTTACTAATCCTACCACACCTTTACCAAACCCTTTGAAAAATCCTTCAACTCCCTCTTCTTTTGCGCCGGAAATTGGTTTCATTACAACCCCAGTGACTCCATCAACAACGCCCATTACTAAACCTTTGCCAGATCGTGCCAATCCCTCTTGTAAATTTACCGGTTGTTTATTCAATTGCTCTTGTCGTTTCTTTTGATAATCTTTATCGAAAGTCAATGCAGCTAAACCTTTGCCCATTGCACCAGTTATTTTCGAAACAGCGCCGGCCATTCCACCAACAGTGTGTCCAAGCATACTCTTCACACCAAGCAACAAACCCTCAGCAAATTCACCTGGACCTTGAATAGCACCTTGAAACGGCTCATAAAATAAATCTTCAATACCTTTCATTGTTCCCACAACTAGTCCGTAAGGATTTCCAATAACATCCAATCCCAGAATGAGTACGTAACATTGCTTTATTGCTTGGCCTGTATAATGACTTGATGCTTCAGTTATTAATTGTTTATGTGTCATAAAAGTGTAATTGCGTTCGAAAAAAGCGAGTTTGAAAACAATATCATTGATGTCGGTTAATGTGACACCTATTCCTTGCAAAAGAACGTTCAAAACTTGAGGGATACTCGATGGTCCACTACCACTGCCACTCATAGAAAAGCTAATATGGATTTTTAACGGTGAAAAATGTAATAAATCGAAAAAGTTTTTTTGCTCAGCAGTTGTGATTAAATTCACATGGTACATTAATGGCTCATCTACCAATTTTCTATCTAATTGGAAGAGTTTGCTCTCTTCGGTATCGTTTACTTCATTAGCTTCAAAAAATCCCATGAGGGCGTTGATAAAACCAATATCCACTTTCACATGAAACTCTTGAATTAAAACTTTAAAGTAACGAAACTGCTGAACTGTACTGTGTTCTAATAATCGTTTTACAATACTCATTTCAGCAAAAGGCCTCATCACGGAACTTTGAGCAACACTTTTCGGTGGTGGTACAGGAGCCAAAATGACTGGAAAAATACATTCTGACAATTGATTGTCAATTTGCAGACGATTAATTTTTGCATGAAGCTGAACTTGATGCGCCGACGTTCTATATTGCATCCAGAGTCCCGTTTGGAATGTTCTTCTCATGTAACGTCTATGAGGTCGTAACATTTCCATATTTTGGTAATCAACAACCAATTTAGGATTCAACATTACACGATAACTTGGTTCATTTCCGATTTGAATCTCTCGCATATATTTCTGGTAGCCATCTTCGATTGATATTATCTCGGTATTATTTAATGCTCGCCAGCGACTTCCAACTGTTTTTCGAGTTTCCCATATGATACCAGAGCTTGCAATACACATATATAGCAATTCTGAATGATTGATATTATTTACAACAGATAAACCTATGCCGTGAATACTTAATGTTATGTCTTTATCAATTTTTTCCAAGTCGCCAACGAGCTGGCAGTCTTCAGCTATTTTCAAACTAGGTGTAAATAATAAAATTCGTTGGATCCCATCAAGAAATGAAACATAGTAGATTTCTTCTTCATTTTCCGGCAATTGAAATGCACCCAAAATATCTTTGCGTAAGTCATTTTCAATTTCTTTTTTATTGCAATCCTCCCAAATAAGTTTGCGACTGCCTGATGGATTTTCCCATGTATAAAACATTCTATTTAATGACTGAATTGATCGTACATTAAGGGTTCCTTTTTCCCAGATATCAATTGTATGCGATGTGTGATTTATAATTAAGGCGGGAGCATGACCCAGACTATACGGCGAAAGTGAAATATAAACTCCGCCTTCATTCATTTGAACATCAACGTCAATTCCACCATATTTATTAGAAATTTTAAGAAGAGTCGAGTGGACTTCATTAATGATAAATGGTGCAGTTTTTTCAGGAAATCCAGCCACCATTAATGTCAATGTTTTTCGTTCTAATTCAGATTCTGGCCATAAAGCTGTACATTCACCTGGTGGTACTCGAGTTATTGGACTAGCTGGTCTATTTGCCTCTTGACACTCAATCAAAAAATCAGCGTTATTTATTAATACGAAATATGGAGTGAAAGTTATTTGTTTCGTTAGAGAATTATATGTTAATTGATTATGCACGCCAAGACGATAGGCCATTCCTTTGTAGCGACATATAACATCGCCCTTGCTGCCAGCTACATCGATTGGGAACTTTTCCGACCACTCACCATCTTCAATACGCACCATGGCTTTTTTTTTTCCAAAAAATGCTTTGGAACGGAATGAAAAGAGAATTGGTCCTTGGTAGGTTTCCGGGTGATAAATCACATTCAAATAATCTTCCGAACCCTGCAATCATTTTTGAAAAGTTACATTAGATATAATTATTTCTATACAATAGACATTAATGTATACATACATATATATGTATGTATGTATGTGTGTATGTTTCCATATATTGTGCATAATATTAATGAGATTTAATCATTTATAGGGAAATTCGATTATGGTTATAGGACACATGCAGACATAGTTATTACAACATGCATGATAAAAAATAAAATTTACATTAAAAAAAAAATTATTTGACTCAAAATATAAGAGTTATAAATTTCGAAGACAATATTATATTTTAAAATCAATTTTGAAGTAATAAGAAACTTTGAATATTCGACAGATTGCATTCGAAATATATAATTTTCATCATCCACTCACAAATCGCACATTTAGGGAACATAAATCTAAGTGAAATCTCATATATATCTGATTGAATTATTAGTTTGATATGTGTTTTGTTATGAGTTTTATAATATATTTTTTCGAATCGAATTACTAATAAAATTAAAAAACTTGTACCGCAATAAAATATGTGAATTATATCTCCTTTGTTAATGAAGCTCTTTCTAAATAATCCATAATATTCCCTATATTGTAATAGCATTATAATAATTAATAAAATGTTAAGAAAAAAAAAAATCATTCAACTAATGCCACCAACTAATCACCAATTTTCCCCTACGTCCATCGTAATCGATTCGTTGCTCGCGAGGTCCCATTTGACATGCGAATTTCTGAAATATTTTAATACAGAGATATCTTTGACACAAATGATGAAAACCAACAACTGAATGGAACTGAAGCTAATAACAAATATATATTATTGATATTGATACATTAGCTGAGTATAATCTACCTTCAGTGAGCACCACTGCTTTTTGTCACCTTTACTTGACTTCTGTAAAATAATTCAAACCCGAGTGAATTTTTCGACAGAAAACTATTTATGAATTGCTCACAGCTTCTTTATTTTGCCAAAATTCATGATCATGCAAAATTTATTGATTTAATATTTATTACAATATTGTGATCAATTAAGAATGAATAATAAGAATTGGAAAAGGAGATTTATAAAACGACTAGCATTATTTATTTGTAAAGAACAACATATGATATAAGGAAAAACTAAGAGGAAATGTACTAATTGAAAATAAATAAATAAATAAAAATAAATTAATGTACGATGAATATCTTACTCGGTACGACAACATTAATCCAGTTTTGTTGAGCATCCAAAAAGGACAATACAGTGCCATAACAACTGATCCATGTTTAACAGAACAATGCATCCCCAAATCCATCATGACCTTCTCAGCGCTGTCAAATGATTCGAATGACCATACGGAAAATTCAGATGGATCTGCTACGATGTCAACCATGCATGACCAATCCTTCTCCAAATATTGTAGTAACTAGAAAAAAAATTCATATATGCCGGAAAACTTATTGCAATAAAAAATAATTAAAGATATATATTTAATTTGTTTATGTACCTTTATGACAACATTGGAATGCGCCGGATCAATTGTTGAGAACTGGATACTTTCACTGGCTTTTACTAATTTTTCTTCAACCATACCAGGTAATACAATGACAATATCGATGGGCAAAAAGTTTTTCAAATATACGGTTGGATACAAATGAATATTGTATATTGTGCTAGCCATTGTATGCCGATTAGTGCTTTCAAAATATACCTGCTCGATTTCTCCAATAGTCTGTAAGTAAATTAATAATATAACAACTAAATACTCTTATTCGAAATGGCAATCAAAGCTGAATACTTGTAAAATATTCATCTATAATAAAAAATAAGTGTATCTCATCTAGAAAAATAATATAACTTAAGATCATGCTTAACAATCCGTCGTTTTAATACAAAACACAAATTGACATACAGAACAAAATTTTGTTAAATAATTTCAATCCCTGAATGACTAAATGCATTGGCAGATGCTTGGCTAATACCTGAAGAGGCACTTCCATATTGATTAGTCGTTTTTTTCTCAGGCATTTATCCAATTTATTTCGATCATCTTTGAGAATCAAGAATTTCGATTGGTAATCAATATTATTCGATAATAAACTGAGATTGTTGTTATTATAGATGATAAAACCAATAATGATCATGGTAAAAATAATCTAAAATGTGAAATGAACAAAACCTTTTCGTGGAGAACGCGATATAAACCATTTTCTACAGCGATCATAAATTCATTGTATTATTAATGATGAATAGAATCTTTTTGAATAGAAAAATTAACTTGGTTACCATTTTCTAATAAATAATATTAACTTAAATTTATTTACCTGTATATAAAATGGTTCTTTAGGTGGCTTCACTCGTGGCTCACATTTCAAAAGTTTCGTCATGGACTGAGTTTTTTGTAAATCCTTCCAAACTAATGGCTCAACAGATACCATATAGCCATTAATACTGAAGAATAACCAGTGAATATTTGTGGCAGTATAAACGGCATCTAATGGAAGATTTAATCGTTCATCAGGTCCAACAGTGCCAACGCATTCTACTTCATTGCCTCGTTTTGTCATGTAATATACGGAAACTGGTTGAGTAAAATGGTTATGCACTTGTAGAATACTTCGGAGTGTGACAATGACACTACCATTTTCCACAACAACGTCTGAAATTATGCCCCATTCTTCGGAACCATCTTTTCGATATTTCAATGAGAAGAATCTTTTGTCTGCCCTCAATACTGGTATTGCTAGTTTATTTTCTATACCATGAAATGTTACGAAAAATTTCAAATCAGTTTGTTCATTCACCGTAACTGTTTTGAATTGATCTAAAATATTAATTTGTGATTTTGAAACAGTTGGAGCCAATTGAATCGATGCACCACTCTCAAGTACTACTTCAGAATACACTTCAGATTGTATCTCAAATAACTCCGATGTTTTTGTTAATACTTGAAAACGACTAGCTTCCAAATCTAATACCAGCATTAGCCCCGTTTCATTCTTCAAAACATACGGAGCAAGTTTTGATGATGACGTTTCACTACTTAAATCCATAGCGCTAGAAAAGGCATCAGCTAACTGTTGCAATACTTCCAAACATGATTTTGTTACAGTTATTTCCAAATTATCACTTGATTGAATGTCAATGGACATTTGTGAAGATTGATTGGAATCATCGAGTTCACCGCTATCTGATATTGGCGAAATTGCACTAGTTCCTGGCGAATTTTGCGATAAATCATGAAATTGAATATTCATTTTCAATTCCCAAGGTTCGGAATGTTTTTCATTACTCTTAACACTTTCCACTGGTTCAATTAACGGCTCCCATAAAGCTAAACGACTATTATAATATGCCATTATCACTGATATTGTTGTATCAATACTCATATTATCTTTACTCCAATCATTAACATTACTACGAAATCCCGAATGGAAGAATAACATTGGTAATGTTTTGTTACCAACTCCAGCCTCTATTGTCAATGAAATATTTGGTGCCGACACGATTGCTAATTCGGGTTTATAAGATGTGATATCAACAGGATCACTATAAATAGAATCCTCGAAGACTTCTATGGCAACTTCGGTCTTCAAAAACCAAAAATCATTTTCATCAAAGGGTGTTATCAACCACAAACCTTCATGCGTCGGATCAGTTTTGATAGTTTGACCCTCTTCTTCTTCCTTAAATGTTGATTGCTGTACAATACGACCAATCATTTCAATAACACCAGGTGAAACTGAAATTTGAATGTCTGTACAATTTATATCAATGTGCAATCCTTTGCCTTCAGGTGTTGAACCAGCAATACTAACACTGCATGGTTTCAATACTTGATATATTGCATCAGCGCGTCGTGCTGGATTGTAAATTCCCGTTGAAAGTGATAAATCTTTTATGGAACCAGTTATAACCTGATGATCACCAATAATTCGCATTTTCAAAAGTAATTCTGTATTTAAGACAATACAATTTGAATTTATATCGTCCATATCCTGCAAAAGTATTATGTCAGATTTTTCTGCATGAATATTTATTGTTGTCATTGTTTGTGTTATTGGTGGAGTAACTTTTTTTTTTAAATTTTCACTACGACCCTTTTGTACAATTATTGTTGATGGATTTTGGGTAGGCTTTGTAGATTGTAGAGCGAAAAAATCTTTAATCTTCATTAAATAATCTAATGAGACAATAATGCTGAAAGAAAACACGCGAACATCGATAAATACATCACTAGGACTCTGCCGGAAGGTTACATCTAACATACTACGGATAGACTTGACGGTAGATGTATTTAATTGTTCTTTATTTAAATCTTCTAATGATGGTACTGCCGTTGTCCGTTCCATTATTCGTGTCAATTGACCTTGCCGACCTTGCCGCGTATCATCCAATGTGCAATTCATCAATAATATTGATGTAGCTAAAAGCCCATCAGCAAAAATTTTTCCTTTTACAGCAAAATACGTTAATTCAAATTTAGCTAAACCATTTTCGGGAAGATGTATTGGCGATATTTGTTCCTTCAACATTTTCGGACCCCCTGTAAATAAATTGATTACCAGACTGTCCATAATAAATTCAAATTTTACTGATGTTTGAGTTTGTTTTCGCTCTTGAGTATATTGCTGTGCATTCTCTTTAATAACTTCAACTTCCTGTTTTGCATGTGAATGTTTTTGATCAGAGATTTTTTTCTTTTCAACGCGATTTATCGGTTGTGTTGTACGGGGTTCCCCTAAATTTTCACTTAAATTTTCCTCTAATACTTTCATGATCATTAAATAATCTTCTCTGCTGATTAACACTTCGATTTGATTTAATCGTCCAGACACATCTATATCAGGTATTGATGTATACCATGCAGTCGATAGATTCCTCTTAATTAGTAAGCCAAAATTTATCGGCTGTAGCACTCTAACTTCATTATTTGTATCAAAACTATATTCATTTAATTTCACTCGGGACAATTTAAAATTTTGTAATTCAATCATCATTTCATCAATAATTGGTGAATCTCCATTCTCGTTTGTCACAGATAAAGTTTTCAAATTGTTGTAAATAGTTAAATTACCCATGTCCAATATCAAGCAGTGCTTACTTTTAGAATTAATAGGCACGAAAATAATAGGCGCTTTTATTTTTACTGATAATTCAATTCGAGCTGCAGATTCTTGCACTTCTTTTATATTTGTTTTTGCTACCTCAGCAGCAACAGCTGATGCTTCAGCTATTGCTGTTTGTGCTGCTTGAAAATTATTCAAAAAATCCATCACACTAGTTACGAAAACATTGAGGAAGACAATACGATGACAACCCATCACCACTTTAATCGACATATTGTTCTTATCAAGTTCGCTTGAATCAATATTATATATTACTGCTTGAACTTGAAGAGACTCAGACGTTTCCACTGACACAATATTTTTATGCATTGTATTTGGATTCAAATCTTTAACAATTAGCGATGTTAAATTAACATTTACTTGTGAATAAGAGATTTTCATTAAATATCCAGCAGTAATCCCTTGAATTAATAATGCACTGATTTCCCTAACATTATTTGCAATTTTCAAACTTATTGTGCCAATTTTAGCTTTAATTTTCAAGTCAATGCATTCAACTACACCTTTTCTGTTCTTTCCGGAGTAGTTTTTCGTTTTTTGTAATTTTTCTTTGAAGAAAGTGGATTGGTCTTCATGAATGGTTGCCAATTTGGGTAAACGTGTAGAATTTGAATGTGAATGAGCTATTTCTTCAGCAGATGTTGAAGACTTTCCAATTTTTTCCTGCACGTCGTTTATAAACTGTAGACAATTTATCAAGGCTTCTTGATGAAGAAGAACGTCTAAAGTTGTGAATTCTAAACGTAAATGTTTCACAACTGACCCATGACGTGTAATAAAGTCTGGTGAACGTTTGTTAACATTTATATAATGAACAATTATTAAGTATTCTTGACTACCCGATGTCATTGGAGTGTTAATCATAAATATTTCATCAATCTCATGATACTGCTTAATTTGAATGCCACCCAGCCTCAACATTATTTCCTGATCAAAAGTTCTTTGAAACATTTCGGCTTCAACCTGAAGAATTTCAATTCTCATAAAAGGTTTAACTTCATCATTAATTTGTTTAGAAACTGTCAGTGTAAATTCTTTCATAACAAATTTTGCCTCCATGTTCGTTGTGGGCTTTAGATCCTGCGTTTTATTTGCAATTTTGTCATGTGCGTCATCTTGTCGAGTAAGTTCTTTTACATAATCTAATGACAATTGTGATACGGATTTTGTTAAAGGGACTGATTGGATATTTTCATCATCGACTTTCGGTAAAGGAATGCTTTGAACAATTGACCAAGCCTCGAATAAACGCACATCAGGAACGTTGAGAGTCAATGATGGTAATTCTCCAATCAGTCGCATTTTTGGTAACAGAGGATCATCATTAATTAAACATTTGTGAAATTGAATTTCCAATGTTGTTGGTTGAACTAATGCCATTGGATTGGCAGTCATCACCAATGCACTTTGCCAATCATCATCTTTGAATGCAACTAAAGCTTGAAAATTCACTATTTTCAAGGCAAATCGATCATAACTGTGTTTCCTTAAATGAATCATAATATCCTCTTCAGTTTTGCCCATACTGACAAGTTGTCTTACTGAACTAATACCAAAATCATCTTTCACTTTCTCCAATGAGTGAATTTTCAAACTTCCAAGATTTATAACAATAACAGATTCATTATTTGTAAAAAATCCACCAGCAGGAAAAATCAATTGTGATGCATCTAAGTCTACTTGTATGTCTAACACTGAGTGTTTTTGTATAGCGTATTCAAGTCCCAAAGCAGACATTTCTTTGAGTCCTTCTAAACGTTCAGCAGCTGCGGCTTGAATTTGATTAAGAGCTGATTGGTTCTGAACTTTGAAAAGTTTGACTAGTTCAATTATTGTTTGAGCGTCATAAATAACTTGTACACATTTTGATTTTACAATTATTCGATCGCCACAGAGTTTATCTAAAGGATTTTTTTCATAGGCTACAAAAAACAAATCATTGTTTGAATTCTCGTGAGTGGATTTTAAAAGTGAAGGGATTTTTTCTCGTTGTTTTACACCTAGAATTTTCATTTCATTTACAGAAGCTGTTACATAAATTGCACTTGCTGCTGGTCGTGAATTAAATTGAGCTTTAACGCCATTCAATTGAAGATCTAAAACTTCAGGGCACTTTTTCTCCATGTCTGAAATAATTATTTGTAATCCATGAAGATAAAATGACATATTCATCATTATGTAGGTCTCGGGATAATGGGCGGGTGCTGAATTTTCTTGGTAATCAATTGCACGATAGAGTTTTTCTTTTTCTCCTGGTGTCATTTCCTCTTCAAATTTTTGCATTATCGCTGCTGCGGAACTTAACTCCTTCACTTCACTTGCTTGAGATGAACCCCAAAGAAACCCAAACCATCCACGTTGTGCCTTCAAAATTTTCTCCTTCTCTGCCAATCGTTCTACCTCCATTTCTATTTGTTGTCGAATCACAACAAGATCAAAAATGGTTAGTTTTTGCTCACATAATTCTAAGCGACATTCACTTTCTTGAGCTAATCGTTGATTGGTTAATTTCATTTGATACAATTTTGCATACTCCCGGCATGTATCTCGATGCTCTTTCATGTGATTCCAATTCCAATTACGACGTAATCGTCGTACATCCTCTTCCAAAACACATTTATAAGCAAATTGCCACCATTGTTTGTAATAACCGCGATATCCAGATACATCAGGTCGAAATTTTCGATATGGTGCTGCTTTTGCAGCACGATCCAATCCTTCTCCAAGTTGTAGCAACGTTTGATATTGTCGTTTTGTTAAACCAATTCGCAATTTTTGCATCTCAAGATCCAGCCAAACTTTTGGGATGGTATAATTACTGCCATCTGTTTCGGGCTTTGGATTCAATTTTAATTTAGCTTTTGTATTAATTGGACCGAGAAGATATTCATAATTGTCAGGTGTAAAATCAGTTGTAGCGATTGTTTCTGAAAATAGTGATGAATAATTTGCTGATGGATGAGTACTAAATTGCATCAAATTCGGATTTAAATAAATTGAAAACCCATCCATTGTACACATTTTAAAAATTTGGGGAATAGAATACATATCCTTAAGATTTCCTGTTGGTGACCATGACAAGTCACAGCTTTCTAAGGCGAAACGGTCTAATGTAAAACCCATTGAAAATGGGTGATCTTTAAACGTTATATGATCTTCATATCTGACATGAATTCTTTTAATTTCTACATGGATATTTTTTATCATTCGAGCTACAAGTTTCTCAATCATAGAATCATCTAATTTTTGACCTAATTTCGCGTCAGCTAACTGTTTATTTTTCTCAATTCTTGCCAACTCGGCTCTTTTTGCTTCCAGCGCAGATTTTGCTTCTTTTTCCGGATCATATTGGACCTGGCACGACGGTACAATTAGAACGAATAATTCCTCAACTGTAGCGTCAATTTGACCATTCCACATATCATTGAAGGGAATTTTAAGTTTTAATTTGCCTAAAAATTTGTTAATAAAAAGTCTTGATGTTATTAAACATTAAATAATATTATATCGATTTATATTATTTAATTTACTGACCTAATCTGCCATATTCCAATCTTATCGGCAAATCTAAGACATCCAACGCATGTTCACTGATTAATAAGTCATTTAAAACAACATCACCTATAGATCAAAATAAATCAGATAAATATACATTAGTATGTTGTATTGTTATGATAGTTTCTTCTATAAATAGACGACATTGATAATTGATGGAATCATTTTTAGGAATAAATGACACCTACATAATTATGACTGTCATATTCCTAAACTTGTTTCCATAGTGTTGCTTAAATTATATTCACATTTACATTAATATAAATACAAAAAACTGAAAAATGATTAATTACCTCCCCACAAACTTAATTTTAGTTGTTTATAATCCAAATTTTGGATATATTCACCCAATATTTTATTTAACAATTCTGCCACAATTGATTCGAACACCATTTTCGATTGATTAACCGACCCAAAGTACCGGAATTAAATGTAAATTATTTTTAATGTCACTCTATTATACATAACCGTCCTTATCATTCCAACTTTCATAACCTGAATATCATTTTATTCGGCCTACACTCCACACTATTTGGTTGAAAATAATGTTTGTATCATTATTCTACACATGCATATGTAATGTGTTTTTATATAGTGTTGACGACGACTGCTGAACTGTGAAGTGTGTGAAAGTGTGTGAAACTTGTGCAGTGTGAACTGTGAAGTAATACATTGAGTAATTCGGCCTTCGGGTATCTCCGTCTATTCTTTGGAACTGACCGATTGGGTCACGCTATCTGGTGGCAAAAAATGAAAGCCATAAGACATTTCAAACTTATTACTTATTAGTAATTTAGTATTATTTGTTTAGTATTGAATACTACTGAAGACCACATACGTAATTTCATATTGATAATTATATTAAGAAAAATATCAATAAATAAACGAAAATTAAATGGAAGTAGGAATATTTTCAACACGTAAAAAATGCACAAATAGAGTTCGTTGTGTAGTAGAACACTATAACAGCAAAGCAAATAAAGATTTCCCATAGATTTCTAAAAAGCCGGTGATCGTTCATTGGTTGTAAAAAATTATTTTGGTAATCTTGAAAAAGTTGATAAATTTAAAGCTTGGAAAAAAATATTGAAGATAAACAAAATTAATTCGCAAATGAAAGTGTGCTCTACATTTCAAAAAATGTGATTATATATTGCCAGGTACGTTCATAGAGCTTAACCTAATAATATATATCTGAAAGTACATTTTGTATTCTTGCAAATATATAAATAAATATATACCATTATTTTCATTTCATTTTATTATTTTTTAGATTGCGATGCAAAAAAAAGATATTTAAAAAAAAATGCCATTCCATCATGAAATTTACCGAAATCGCTTGGGGTAAACATTTCTGTCAAAAGTGAATCTCGGCAACAAAGATGATTGGCAAGAGATAGAGTGAAAATGTCTGGAAAACAAAATATTCAACCAGAACAACCAAATATAGATGTGGATGAATCAATAATTATAGCTTCAGTTAGTAAAAGTGATGACTTTGATGCGGAAGGTATTGATAATGACCCATCTGAAGTGATAGTCCAGTCATATTAGCCAAAATACAGTCAAAATCTCGGAATTAAAGATAATTGGATGTTTTTTTTTTTGGTTAAGGTGCTTCCTGTGTATTGTACACAATCTCGCACAGTTTCAGATTCTTCTTCGTTATAAAAGTTGTTGAAATATTTCCTTCCTTTAATTCTCCCCTGTTGTTTTATTTCTGTTACTGTGTTCCTTTTCATTTCATCTTTATAATTTTTTTCAGGTCATCAAGCGGTACTTCCACTTCCTCTGTTGCTTCTTTCGCTAGTTGATCAGCAATTCCATTCCCTTCAATTTCTATGTGTGCAGGGATCCAGCACATTGTGATTTTTTTTCCTACTCTATATCTTTCTTTTTTTAATTCATGGTATTTCTTTCTTATCTCTAATATATGAATATTTTTGTATACACTCATTTTGTTATTTACAACAGCTTGTAGTACACTGAGCGCGTCACTGTATATTCTAATGTCTTTATTGTTTTCTTGATTTTGTGTTAGTTGTAGCGCCTTAAGAATCGCCACCGCTTCTGCCCGTATAATTGGAGCAGTTCTTGTTCAAGCTTATCATGTACCCCATTTCATTTTCTGGAATGTAGTATGCACTTCCAGTCGCTATATTGTTTTCATCTCTTGATCCATCAGTATATTGTAACCCGTCATTTCTATGAATTTTATACCCTGTAAATCTTATGTTATCCTTATAGTTTAATTTTGTTTCTGTGAGTCCGATTATATCATAGCTTTTTATTTTTTCACTTAACTCTATTTTTTTGCTCTTAACTCCTCTCACATTCCAGTTAATAACTTTTAGCCCCATTTTGCGGCAAGTCTGTCGTGCTTCTTTCTGTCTCCTCTTTTTCTTTGCTTAGTTTCCTTTTAATGATCATAATCCTTTACACGGCATAGTTAGCAATCTCTTTAAAGTAGTTAGTTGCCTCTTCTTCATCCCATTTCTCAATCTCTCCTTCTTCTCAAATGTTTAGTATTTTCCTGACCGTAAGTACTTCTGTCCCTTTCTCACTGTCTTGATGTTTGTTCGTGTTTGTAGGCTTCTGCTTTCCCTGCAACGTCTTGTCACCTTGTAAATCATTCTCTTGTCCTCCTTGGTTAATTTTGTTATCCGTTTTCCTTTTATTTTCTTGTATGTTTCCTTTCCTACTATCGCCTCTGTGTATATCTCGCTTTTTGTTATTGTATTGAGTATCTTCTTTTTGATTTTCATCGTTTCTATCTTGCTCCCTTTGAGATGTTGTACCTTTTTTACCTATTTCTGGCCAGTTTCTTGGTTTAATCCATGGGTTTTCATATGGAACCTATTTGTCATCTACTACTTTTTTTGCTTCATAGTATGTCAGGTTCCTTAGTGCGCTTACTTCTTGAATATTTTTATTATATATATATTTGGAGCATTTTTTGTCGTTTGCTTTGTGATCTCTGCTACAGTTTATACAACAATATGCTTTTTCACAATGTCCATGGGCCTCTGCCCCACATATTACACACATTTGGGATTGTTTCCTGCAGAACTGCTTTGTGTGCCCATACCTGTAACATTTATAACACTGTTTAACTTCGGAAATATATGGCCTTACCTTTAAGTCGTTAATCCCCCATATAGTTTCAACTCTGTTGGTAGGTAATTTCCTTGTGTGGTTATAATAATGTTTTTCGTATCCTTCCATACGAATGTTTTGTTTTCTTTATCAAAAACCCTTTTTTGCATGATTTCTGCGCTTTCTATGTTATTTTCTAGATCTAATGCGGTACTAAATTTTTTTAACGACATATCCCAATCTGTGATTACACCATTTCTAAATTTTTTTTTCTCTCTCTTTTCAAACCAGACTGTTTGTTCTTCTCTGGGAAGACTACTATCTATATCCAGGCACTTGTTGACTTTAATTACACTATCAAATTGTACATCTATTATGTTAAAGCCTGCTTCAGTCATTTTAATTGGCATAATATTATTTTCTTTTATTTTATCCAGTATACGCCACTGGTTTCTGGTCCTCCGTGTTGTACACTTGACTGGATTTAATTTGGCAGTAACAACTATTTCTCCTACATGAATAGACTTGAACCTCCCCATTTTATTTTTTTCCTCATATATTTTCTTTTCCTTTCCAATATCATATTTTTCTATAATAAAGCCCTCTTTGTTCTTCACCACTCTAACCTTCTCAGTCGGTTGTCTGTTTAGCCCGCTGGTTTGTGTAGAGATTTTTTCCATTTGTATCTCTACTTTTCCATTATTAGTGTCGTCTGGATTTGTATTATTCACTGTTTCTGACACTTCATAGCTTTCATTATCATTGTTGCTACCTTCGTCCCTACTGTTGTGTTTATGTAAATCATGTTCCATTTCATCATCATTTTTTTTTTATTTGGACTCATTGATTTTTTCTGCATTTTTTTATTATTATTATTGTTACTATCGTTGTTGTTACTACAGTTTCTTTTTGTGGCTTTTTTGACCATTTCTTCTTTGTGGTAATTTCCTTCTTTTTCACCTTGTCTTTGTTGAGTTTTTTCTACTTTGTATCTATCTATCTCTGTTATATTACTATTCTTATTCATAAAATCTTCGAAGTCTTTTTCTTCTATTATACATTTATCCTTCAATAAACTATTTTCATATTCCATGTGCTTTACTTTTGCTTTAGCTTCTAACTTTAATAGTCTTTTCTTTTCATTTCTTTGTACTTCCTCTACGCTTTTTCTTTTGTTTGCATTGTTACTAACCTCACTTTTCGCTAATACATCTCCACAGCTTTCGCTGTCCACTATTAAAGTGGTTATTTCCCCTTTTTGCTTGGGTATACTTTTTATTTAAGCGATTATTTGTAATATTATTTTATACGTCTTATAAAAATATGGAATTAAACAACAGATATCAATGTATCACATACACCTCATATATAAAAGTCAAATCAATCATCGAATGCGAAATATGATCGATAATTGGATGTAAATTTCTAAGAACCTTTATTTGACATCTTAAAACTTGTCTCAAACCCTTTAAAATTTTTTAAATAATAAACTTTCATAGTTTCAATTTCCTCCATGAACTCGCTTCTTTGATTAATAAAAATTGCACTTGCATATCAACATGAAGAAAAAACTTGTGGAAACAGCTATGATAAGGTACAAGTAAGAAAGTCGATAAATATTTCCATTATGATAAAATAATTGGTCCATGTTAAGACTGTTTAGTTAAGTTTAATATGAAATTAATTATTTATTCAATGTCCACAAAAATTACTATTAATCACAAAAATCGTTACAAAAAAATTGTTATGTTCTAATATTTTTATTTTGTATTATAAACTACACATTATCATTAAACTTCACTTTCTGAAACTTTTAATAACTTCCGTTTTCTAATTCGATCCCTAAGGTTTTACTCTCTCGAGAACTAGCCAAAGACTGATTTATTATATTTTTTACCAACTTAATATTGCATAAAGAATAACTTTTTATCAACGCTAAACGGATACATTACACTACGACTCAGCATGAGAACGCAGTGTCTGAGACGCTCTGAACGACATAAGCAAAATCTTTATAGAATCGGCGATTAAATTGATCATAATCGAGGTAGAGACATAACAATATATACGTCGCGATAGGAATATATGAAATTTGCAATATATAAATTACACAAGCCGACAAGTTATTTTGTTACTGTATGAGACACATCAGCCATTATTTTTTATTCGAAGATTTTTTTAGTAAAACGTTTGAATTCATAAATATAATTTCTTTACTTTTGTAGCACTTCGTGAGATAAGTTTATAAACAATATTAACTAAATACATTTTCCTGTGAATATATTTTTTTATTCACGTATTCACATATTCATATTTTATATTTATTCATCAAACCAGATAAAGTTTGTGAAATTTA
>JAQQBR010001835.1:4237666-4249723 GCA_030347285.1 Microctonus hyperodae
TAAATCAACTAAATCTATTTTGCTTGCAGCTACATTTCGTACATAAACTTTTCTTTTGCCAATATTTTGCAATTTCCGATAATTATCACCAAGTTTGTCTTCTCCATTAGATAACATACGAAATCTTGTCATCTGTTTGAATGATATAGAAACTGGTGTTGAAAAAATTACCCAAGTTATTGTTTCACTACATGGCGGGGTTGTTAACGATCCTCGATAAGTGTAGTATGTTTCTGTGTTTTTTGGTATAAAAGAATTAAGAATCACAGAAGTATTTAATATTACCTCTGTATTGATCCATTGTATTGACGGTAAATGTTTCAAAATAGGATTTATCATCTCATTATCACTCTCCTGCACCTGCAACTAAATATTACTCATATATATACTTGTTTAATTTTCAAGTCTATTTTTTCATAATAATAAAATTACTGAATGACCTGAAAAAATATACCAAGCACAACTAAACCATCTTCATGGGCCGAAGCGTCTGCCATGTTTGAATATGCTATATTTCTATGGATTATATGCATCTCCATTGAATATCTAAAAGTTTATAACATCATTATTAACATTCATGCTAGGTCATTTTATTTTTCTTTGATTTTAATTTATAAACATTTATACAAACCTCATATCATTCAGGACATGTTCTGATCCTCGATTATTTTTATTTCCCCAGTGAAAATGTAAACCCTCCAATTCGTACTGCTGATTCTCATTCAATATTGCGCCAAAGATGTACGGAAGTCGGTGATGAGTTGAATTTTTGACCACATTTAGTGCCACTTAATAATATAAATATATAAGGAAAAATGTATTTTTCAATTTCGGTCAAAAAATGAATTACCTGAATGTCCATTATTTGTTAATGTAATCGGATGGGGTAAAACATCATGAAAGCCAATCATTTCTAATGCTGGTAATGATAGAGCGATAGATTTTGAAGTAGACAACGCAATCGGGGATTGCATCTTGCCACCACATTCTTTGAACTTACGGGGCCAAATGTGCTGTTCTTTTAAATTTAATAATAAATAAAATGTATGTTTGATATTAACGATGAATAACCAGTATATATAAATATAAATAATATAAATATATAAATGGCATTAGCCTTACGACGTTTTTTATATCCAAAATATGCAGTAGATGATTGTACTAGGACATAAAAATAAGTTATACATAAGTATTGGATCAACTTAAACTTTGATCACTATCATAGAATTATTAGAAAGTGCATAATACCTATACAAGTGGTCCCAATTATAAACCAAACAAAAGTTGCTTGCATTTTATTATCTTTCGATACTTGCGGTACCCAATGCGGTTCAAAGTGTACTGATGATGAAAATTGTGTACATCTTTTTGAGACATGTGTACCAGGTGTTGAATAATTAGTTTTTACGATATCTCATCTTTAATTTGAAAGAACACACAAGTGAGAATTTATAGACAAAGTCAATTAGAATAACCACGTAACATTCAGTCTTTTTATCCGTTCCTCCTGTATTATAAGCAAATATAATTGTACAAATGTGTGAATTATACCAATATATTAATATTGAAGGTCAATTATCTATATGCGAAGAAAAAAAAATGGTAAACTAATTATCGATGAATTTCGTATTGACAAAAAAATGTCAGCAAATTAAAAGTAAATAAAACACTTGTTGAATAATATAACAGGTATTAACCGCAGTCGGAATTTTAAATTGTCACTTCAAATTTCTATTGTACAATAATTGATATTTGAAAATTGATGTATAAGTCATGTATTTGATTTTAATGAAGCACTTGAAATAATTAACAATTGCAAAAAAATAAAATGGAAAAAAATTGTAAATTCAACGGATTAATAATATCTGTGCATATTTTGAATTAAATTCGAGCTTCATTAGAAGCATAATTTGTTAAACGATTGTCTTATTAAATAAAACTTTCAGCTTTATTGTAAATTCAAAACTTCAATTTGTTTGCAGTCTGTTAGCTTAGAAATTTTCGTATATTAGTTTTAAATTGATATTACCTACGTTATATATACTATCATTTGGTCTCGGATGATTATTATGGTATATTGTAATATTTATCATTGCATACGTGAAACACAAGTTTATCGAATTCTACGGTATCTTATCTCTATAATTTGTAAAAGTCTAATACATGCTAAGTGCTGTAGAGCATCTCCGAACAGATAAATTCAAAATTATTTGCATTAAAATGTCAAAAATAAATTTGCTCATATTTTTGATTCATTTCAATAGTTTACTATCTGAATAAATAGTATAATAAAATATAAAGCAAGGTAAGTCAACAACTTTGTAAAATTTTCAGTTAATGTAATCATAGAAAAATGTCAAAATATATTGAGTTATCGAAATTGTTACAGTGATTCAACGAAAAAAAACCAAAATCAATTATGTCTAATTCTTGAAATTTATTCTTAAACAAATATTGCAAGAGAAAATTTAGTAATTATTAGTATTAAAAATATTTATCATTATGTACATTAATTAATTTCAATAAATATATGTATACGTATACACATACATATATACATATCACAGCTCAAACATTATGTTGATTGCTTCTACGATTACATTATAGATAACAATATTTCAAAAATATTTTGGGTAAACAAAAAATTAATAAGAAATGAGTAAATGTACGTGTTTGTTATTAGAAAAAACGGCTTTGTTAAGATTTTCGCTCGTTTTTTTGTTGTACTGATATTTTGTTCATTATTTGAAGTGGAACTGAAAATAATTCCTCCCATGGCGGTTGAATGGCATTGATTACAGCTTCCGCTGCACCCGACGATACAAATGTCAATGTCCAAAGTTCTTCAATGCCCGCAATCTCATCAAAAAAATTTAGAGATAATAAAAATCCATCATGGAACTGTAAAAAAAAACACTATAATTCTAATTGAAAATTAGAAAACGCCTATATTTAGTTTTAGAAATATCAATTTTACCACTTCAATAAGGTTGCTGATGGGTTGTTCAGTGAATTTCGACGGAACTTCATTTGTTTGTGAATGCAACCAATGCATTTTATCGTCAATTAGTACCAATGACGATGTCGTTACAAGTAAACCACCTATTTCAATTTTTACAACGTTCGTTTCGAGTTGTAACGATGCAGATGAAAAAAGAGCAAGAATTCGAACTGCATCACTATCACGATAATGTTTTGAGGACATCATTAAATTGTGTATTGACATGGTACATTGATCAGGAATAGAAAATGCCACTTCGCAATTGGCCGGTAACGCCAAATCAGTAAGATAAAATAGCAAATTTGATGTTCTTTGAAAGTCTTGAAGGATACAAATGAATACAAAATTTGCTGATTCCTCACTAAATTTAATTGGCTGTTTTAATTCAACAAAGACACCTTGTTTGAACGGTAACGGAGCAAACGTTCGCAATAGATCGATTGTCCAACTTGTTTCTTTTTGTAACCATCGCTGCGGATTTTCACCTTCAGTTCCAATTATTCGTAGTACGTAAATTTTTGATGTGGATAAAACGAGACAACCAGGAAATGGCATCGGTTGATTTTGCATCAATATATCGGCGCGCAAAAATAATACAAGTTCTTCATTTTCTAATTCAAATACGTTTAAAATGAGATGTAATTTTATTCGGTGATCCACACTGGTAAAATTTGTATACGAATATTGAATATCGTTATATAATACATCTGATTCTTTTTCTAATTGCGTCGGAGATTCTTTCTGAGTGCCAATTTTCATAGTTTGAAGTAAACCTGCAAATGATTGAGTGAATATAAGTATCAAAATTCTCATCTTTTATTTGTTTTTCATTCAAAATACAAATGAAGTAATTAGATTTGTGTGGATTTATTGTCGGCATTAAATCTCAAATGACTAAATATGATGTGATAATAAAGCATTTGCATTGAAATAATTTCGACTACAAAAAACAACTATCATTACTCATCCTACTTAATTTGAAAAACGAAATTATACTTCATTTGATAGAATAAAGTGAAAACCCGCAAAAGTTTCCTCTCATATTACATTTGTACCATTTCGTTAACGAAAACCGAACGTATATGTAACCATCATTTATAGTAAAATATATTTTGAAAAAAATTTTTTATTACCGCCCAACATTGATGTAAGATTTGCTACCGGTGCATATATTGGATCCTTAATGCCTTCTACAATTTCAGGTTTCTCAGACTCTGCGACATGTTCTGGAGACTTTAAGGAAATCTCTGGGGTTTTGACTTTTTTACTCTCATAGGTTGTGCATATGCTATCTGTTAACGATCCTAAATAATATGATGTTAGTTAATTCAATTTAATTTTGCGCATGATATTTAATAAATAAAATATGAAATCATATCTAACCTGATGAGGAACTTTCAGTTAAGCCTGTCATAGCAAGTGTTGTATCGGGAATTGTTAAAAGGTTTGGAACGATTGCAATGCGACGTTCTTCTGAAGATCGTTTACGATTTGGCGTCAAGCTAGACCTGGTAATAAAAAAATTTTAAACTCATTGAAGATTCACGTTTATGGTTCTCATAATTATTCAAATTTAAAATACAAAATGGTGGCAACTATTTAATTCGATATCTTAAGCTATTCGTATATTCAGATACTTACTTTGATCCATCGTCTAGAACTTCAATACTACTTTGACTGGGGTTGCTTAATATTTCAATATCGCTCTCATACTTTTTGGTTACAGTTCCAGTTGACGGCGTGGACTCTCTGGAATCGTCTAAACTTGTTGCAGTGCCTGTGAAGAAGATAAAAAAATAAACGGTATATGTAAATTCTTGAGTATATTATGATAAAAATGGTCATAAACTTATTTCTAAATCATGCAAAATGTAATAATATTGTAATGTTCAATGTAAATATTAAATAAAAATATTGATGATACATTCTTTGAGTGTTATGTGATATTAGATAAATTTGAATAGTAATTGCAATGTGAAATTAATTTGTGACTGAAAGCTTACAGCAAATTTGGGCTTGGTGTCGAGAATCGGAGTACACCATAGAAGTAGTGATGGGCATAGCTCCATCTTCTGTTCCACCTGCACCAGGGTGAGTATTAGTATATTATCTCAATCATTAATGTAACTGTACCGAATTAAATGTCCTGAGTTTTGCTGTATTTATTATCAAACTGATATTATTTTTATATTTTTTTTTTACATAAAGGTCTTAAAAAAAAAATGATGAAATGAAACTAATTTTTATTTTGACTAATTGAAAAAATTTTTGATGCAGGAAATATCTTTTTAAAGAAAGAAAATATGAAAAAGTATTTTAATCTCATGTTACTTGCTTATCGTCACACAATCGTGCAAAATTTTTCTGTTAATTCTCACCAATACTTGATTGCGATGTTGAATGTCGAAGATTTGTAATTACATCATGATCCTTGGAGGAATCATTTTTTTCTACATTATTCACTTTTCCCGCAATTTTTTCGTTATCATTATCAGGCGTTAACAATTCGTCTGTTTGAATGACTAACGTACTTTTACATGAAGGACACATTGGTTGCTTGGTATTGGAGTTGGTTGTATTGGGAATTGTAAGTATATAATCACAATCGAGTGAAAAATGTGTCGAACATTTCATACATTTGAATACTTTTAATAATAATGGGCGTGTTTTTATCGAGTCTTCGACAATTTTAACGACTTTTATTGCATCATTCACCGATTCAACGTAATATGTTCGGGTTTGGCGATCTCGCCGTGTTGTATCAAATATGAAGTCAATTGTCACTGATTCACCACGTCCCATGAGGCAAGATAAAACGGTATCCATTGACCAACGATATTTAATTTTTTCTGATATTGGATCTCGTTCTAAAATATTTTCTGGTGTAATAATTAAAAACAATTCCTCCATTTCATCATGAACACCTTCTTGCATTTTTTTAACTAAAAATATATCGCCTTCATTCATTCCGAGATCAGAATAATCATTCAAATCAACAATTTGTTTTTTTTCTATGATATCATCACTGATTTGTAAATCACTGTTGCATTTTGTTAATTTTTCAGATTGACTTTCTATTTGAGAATCATTTTCAGTGGACTCGAAAACTTGAGAAAATGATTCATGACTACTGTCGTTGGTTGTGCTCAACAATTTTCCCAAGGAATCAATCCGATTGGTTGAAAACATATCCGCCGCGGATGTAGTGACAATAGCAGCATTCGAAGTTCGTTCCAATCCCATAATATCTTGAACAAATGAACCACCTTGACTGCTCAACCAATTATCACCGCCGAATTTTTCACGCAACGCTAATATTTTTTTTTTCGTTTCTAAATGATCCAAGGACATTTCCAAATATGAATTCGTTAATTTATTGATGACATTGGCAGTTTTCCCATCCGCATTTCGATCAGTATCGTCTGCTATATCAACTTCTCTTACGTTTGTTTTTCTTCGAGTTTTTGGCATAGATGAATCTAATTTATTTGTTTTATCGATTTGTTGCTCTAACGTTACTGAACCTTCTCGTGAATTTACCATCGACTCTGTCGTTATATTAGAAATAACAGAATCACCAAGCGAACTTGTATTATCTTTAGAAAATGTTGACGATCTTATTGCGAATAGACGATTTTCAGCCACTATCAATTTCTCAGATTTTGATAACGGATGATGATCCAAAATGAATTTATTCTCTGCTAAAGATGAATGCAAGTATTTTGAAGTCAAAACTCGGTGACGCTTATGATATGATAAAGGATTGCCCTCGAGATTAAGCCACAATAAAGCTGTCATGACCTCTATGGGCCATAGAAGATTATGAGTTGTTAAGCAATTGAACGATAAGTCAAGTTCGGCCAAAGAATCAAGTCCCTGTAATCCATTAATGCTTTCAATATAATTGTTCTTTAGTACTAAGACCTGAAGACTTCGATAAGCTAATTTGTTGAAAGATGGGACGAATTCCAGCTTATTATAACCTAAGTTAACATACTTCAAACTAGGGAGATAATCCAATCCTGTTGCGATTGATATAAAATTGTGGCTTAAATCCAGAGTTTGTAGCCATGGTGCAAGTTCAAGTGATTTGTCCAATCTGCCAAGGCCATTGTATGGTAATGCAAGACGTTTTAGAGACGCCCAGACAAATCCTACGCCATCGTCACCACCACACGATGCTAATAAACGACCAATTGTTCCTACACCACCTGCTCCTGTGCAGGATATAGTTTCTAATTGTCCTCGTATACCTTGAATGCCACAAACCAAGTCAATACAAATTTTTTGCAATTCTAAATAACGTAAATGACGAAACTTGGTTATGTCAATTGATATTTGTGAATCATTGTTCAGGTGCACGATCTTTAGCCAAATTGTTTTTTGTACAAAATCATGGAGGAATTTTAGATCTCGAAACAATTCAGTTTCTGAATTATTGCAAACTTGAAAAGAACTCTCGAGGTCCTTGGATTCATCGATGATTAGTGTAAAAGCATCGTTGAGATTGTGCAATAATTTTGTGGATAAAGAAAGTTTGGTAGATCCATTCAGTACTTGATCTCCATCTTTTCTTAGGATTTTGGCTAATTTCAATATTTCTTGCATATTTGACATATTTAATTCTGTTTCACTGGATAGCATTATTCATTATCAATTTTTTAACTTATTTCTGATCAAAGAAAAAAAAATCAAATTACACAAAATTGATAAAAATTTTATAAGATTTTTTAAGATAAATACTTACTTGTAATAACAAAATATGTAGATCACTTTTTATATTATGGATAATAATATCTGGTGCAGTCACAGAATTGGATAGTTAAAAACTGCATTTTTTATTATATAAGTATGGAAGTTTCAATAACTTCTTTGCTATATTATTTTGTGATTATCGTTACAAATGTCATAATTATGTATATATGTATATTCTTTTTGGGTTCAGTAATAGTTCCTTTTCTCTAATATCAGTCAACTTTGTTGACACAATCAAGAATATGTGTATATTTTTATCTTCTCTATTTACAACATCATCCGCCGTGTTATATTTACAACAAACTGTATCAAATTTAAGGTGCTGCTGCGCTCTACTTCATGTTCAGTTGTGGTGCGACGTTTAAAAAATTTTTCCGACTACGGAGACCTCAAATACAAGCTGGCAGACGTTATGAACTATTTGTTGTGATGTCGGTAAGATGGCTGCCGACGGACAGAATTATCTATTGAAACAGAAAAAATCAATAATAAATTTATTATGGATTTTTATATTTAATTTATTAAATATAATAAATATTAATATTAATATTAATATTTTATAAATTTGTTATTGATTTTAATGTTTCAATAGTAAATAATATGTAAATTTATTATTGGATTTTTTAAATTCTATCCGCTGGCAGCCATACTAACCGACATCACCACAAAAAATTAGTTCATAACATCTGCCACCTAGTAGGTCTCCGTAGTCGAATAGAAATGTCGGAAAGCTAAATAGCCGCGTGATTTAAAATTTTAATGTAAGCCATCGACCAACATAACCTCATTTTTTAGACTGCCTTTGAGAGAAGAGACAAAAAAATATTCATAATGAAATGGAACATATTTTTTTACCTCTGTATTGGGTTATTTTTTATCGTCAAATGCAAAGAAAATAAAGCAAAATCATGGAAGGAAAAAAATATTATGGATATGACGGATGCAGATATGGAACGATTATTGGATCAATGGGAGGTAAGAAAGATCAATTGTATTCAATCGGAATATTTTATATCAAATTTATAGGTGGTTTTTTTCGTTTTTTAGGAAGGTGATGATCCCTTGGAGCCAGATGAAATGCCGGAACATCTTCGACCAGCTCCAAAAATCGATATTTCCCAAGTAATAATTACATTTTTGCAAATTAGTTTTTTCGTAGAGATGTAAATTTATATATTGTCTGTGATGATCTAACAGATTGATTCCTCAAATCCGGACAATCTTTTGAGGGCAACAAAAATGGGGAGAAATGTTATGATGTTTGTAGATGTAAGGGACGATTTATCGGACAATGAGGCCGAAAATATCTTACGTCTTTGGCAGGGAAGTCTTCAGAATAATCATATAATAGCTGAAAGGTGAATATAAAATTATCTGTTTCATTATTCATCAATTTTATGTATCATTTTATTGATCTAGATACCCAATTGAAGCAAAAAGAGCAGTGTTTATGTTCAGAGAAGGTTCTCAAGCCGTCGATGGAAAAAATTTTTTCATAAATCAACCAGAATTAGAGCGTGTGACCCTAGAAGGTCAAACATACTATGGAAAAAATTCAAAAGAGAAAAAAATAGGCAATAATAATAAAAAAATGAAAGCTGATGAGTTATAAGAAAGAGATATAAAGAGAGACGAATTGTGTAATTTTTGAAAAAGTTTGGGTATGATCAGCTATTTAAAATTTATAAATCATTCCAATACTACACACTTAAAATAAAATGTTTTTCATCTAAATACTTTATTTACTATTTCCTTTACATAATTCTGAATGCTGAGCATTTTCCAATGTTTTCATTCCTCGCTGTAACTCTTTAACAACAGTAGCTAATGCTTGCGGATTCACTCCATTTTCACATAATCGGACGCAAATGGTTAATGTTGCTGGATCCAAGTTTGTATTTAGCAGTTGTGATATTTCGTAAAGTGTTTGAAACGTTTTACCAGACGCATTCACCTGGTGATTTACACGTTCTGGCATTTTTTCTCGATGTTCGTTCCTGACAAGCAAATGAAATAAACAATTAACTAAATTAAAATAAGTAAGTAGTGTAATAAAAAAATTAATTGGAAGTTATGATTGATATGATAACATATTAGTCATAGAAGACATAAAGTTAACATAGTTGTATTTCAATACATTTCTTTCATTTAAAATTTATAATTTAATTTTGGATAAAGGCCAAAGCAAAAGTTTGTCTAGATCAGTGCGTGCCAATTTCTTGACAGACCTTTATTTTAAATAGTCAAGATTTAAAACAACTTACAGATGAAAATTATACAAGTACTTTTTCATTTTTTTACTACACTCAATCTAGATACTTAACACAAAACATCATTGAGAAAATAATGCCGAAATCCTTTAGTTGTCATTAAATTCATAGCCAATAGGTTTTGCGTTACAACTACCAAGTTATTCAAATTATTCAATAACTATTTTAAGCATTTCCAACTTTATTGTAATTTAAATTGTACTGCGAAAGAATATTATATTGATATATTCTTGAATATCAGTACGTCATTCAAGTTGCTACATTAAACAGGGTGTCTACGATGATATATTAGAGTTATTTAAAGTTGATGTGAATATTTTGGCACAGTTGTATGTACTTACTTGCTTGTGTCAGACAGTTTAGTAAGTTAATTGTAATTCAGTGTTAATCTTGGAAACGTTGTCTGTAATAATAACGTTCAATAAAAATTGTACTGACGTTGTATTAAATTTGTTATTTTTTTTTTTCATACATAAATATAACCATAAAAAATGTCAAAATCAGCTGAAGGGAGAAGACGACCACCATTACACGAAGAATCGTCTTTTTCTCAAGATCGTAAGTTCAATTTCATCTCTCAATAGATAATTAATTTTATCTCTGAAATAAAAAATAATTTATATTTACTATTTATTTGTGACATTAAAATAATTTGATGAATGCATTTTACATTATATCTGACCTGCATTCAGCATTGTCGTCCAAGCCAAAAAAAAACATATCCCTCAGATTTTGAGTGTGATCGGTGCTGCCTCTTCATTACGTTGAACGTTACCAATATGTCGCTTTTCAATAGAATTACAGCTGAAATCTAATTTGACTCTCGTTTATTCGAATATCCATTGGTTATTTCTGCTGTATCATCTGATTAATATCTATCACTACTCGAAGAAGAGTTATTTTTTATAGAAATCATTTGTCCTTGAAAAAAATTCAGCATCGAACCGTAATAAGTTTAATCTCTTTCAAATCGTGCGCCAATTTACCATAATTAGGAATAATTAAGTAGTGCCCTCTTGTGGGAATTAGATAAAACATACAATAGTATCATCATCATATCATATCTCTTCTAATTATAACATATGTACCACGGTTTTGTATAAAAATTGTTGAATGGAATAAATGAAATTATCAAATTTATAATCACGAGGAGAAAGGCGTGACCATAAGTCATCTGACTTTGCTATTTGTTTGCCTCAGAGATATTAAACTTTTATTTTTCTAATTCAGCGAATTAACAATTATTTACTATTCATATTGTTGTCAATCAAAATACTATAACTGACAATGGCACTTCATTCTGCAGGAAAAGGAAAACTTTTGGCTGTTATTGGAGACGAGGTTGGCATTATTTTTATTGAATGAAGTGAATAAAAAATTTATATTAAATGTGGATATTCTCAGGATACTTGTGTGGGATTTCTTTTGGGAGGTGTTGGTGAAATTAACAAAAATCGCCAACCCAACTTTATGGTTGTTGATAAAAGTGAGTTTGTTATTTGATATTAATTGAAAATTCACTAATATTTTGTAAGAATAATTACAATAAATTGAATCTTGTTTCACAGACACAGCAGTTGGTGATATTGAAGAGACATTCAAACGTTTCGTCAAACGAAATGATATCGATATTATCTTGATTAATCAAAATGTATGTAACTTGATGCTTTGAAAAAGTTATTACAAAATGAATAATATAATTATTTATTTTAGGTTGCAGAGATGATACGTCATGTGATTGATAGTCATACACAACCTGTACCGTCTGTTTTGGAGATTCCTAGCAAGGATCATCCATATGATGCTAGCAAGGATTCTATTTTACGCCGTGCCAAGGTAAAATGTGAATATACATTAGGGTGGTCGTTAAAATTTAATTTTCCGAGTGAAGTAGAAAAATCTGTTTGAAATGTCGATAAAAAAACTCTTCAATTTTTTGAAACTTTTTACTCAATAATAACAGGTGTCTCAGAGAGCTTCAAGATTTGTAATTGAATAACATTGTTATTTTTGGTTTTTTATTAATTATTT